>JABCMJ010016786.1:0-12092 GCA_014822125.1 Arbutus unedo
TTGTTGTGTCTTGAATTTAACTTAATTGATTTTTTAAGATATTGTTATTGTGACTCATTCAAGATGATTATCTCATATGTTGACCAAAAAAAAAAGTAAATGTTAATAAAATTTGAATTAAAATAACTTATTTTTCTATAAAATAATTTGTTTCTGGCATTAATGATTTTTTTGAAATTTGGTCAAAATAATTGATTTTTCAAATTCGTCTAAGAAAATTAAAAAAGTAAAAAAAAAAATGACCACAGAAGAAATTTGGAAAATATAAATAATTTAAAAACTTTGTAGTAAATTATTTTTAAATTTTAGAATTTGTAAATTTTTATTATATTGTTTTTCTCTTCTAAAATTCATAAGCAAATCAAAAACAAAAAGCTAGACGTAAAGATTTATTTGCCTAAAAATCCAGGCAACTTCTCAGTTCTTGTACAAAATCTGGTAATTCCCAATATCAGTACTCCCCAATCTCTTTGCATATGAGGCTTAAGTCAGTGGTAAATTTATTTTTTGAAACTTTTTTATTTAAAAGGATGAAATTTTAATTTTTACTAATTCCTCTCTTATTTTTAAATTAAAAACATTTTGACAAAATAATCTCTGGACACCACGCGTCTGTTGTAGGCTACTTGTCCATCGTCTTCCCTCGAAGACCGTCGCGCACTCCAAAACCAGTAGCCAGTCCACTCCAAAACCCTTCCCATTCGAAATTGTCGGCATGGAATTCAAGTTTCGAGCGATCGACAAGCAAGATTCTACGCATCATCATCATCCTCCTTCGAGCGCCAGTTACTTCTCCGAACAAGCATTTCGAGGTCCGTATAAACCCCTCCCTTGCACTGATCAAATCAATGACCTCAAACGATACGAATCACTGACATATATATTGACGTGTTGATTTATTCCGTTATTTGGTAATATTTTGGAAGAAAACGCGATAATGGTTATCAAAAGATCAGTTACTTATCAAAGATGTGTCTTTTTCGATTTTCATCCTACTTTCAGCGGGCTATTCGGTGCATGATTTCGGACGCGCGGCGGAGTTCTTCCGAAACCCTAGCATTTTGGGCGAAGACATTCAGCGGGAGATCGAGAAAGAAAAGATCAGGGAAGTGACAATCGGAGCCGAGATTATGCGGATGCGGCAGCGGCAGCGGCAGCGGTTGCTGCTGGAAGCCGAAGTGAAGAGAGAGATGGAGGCCCTCCGCAGACCAGAGCGTTACTCTCTCTTCTCGGACTCGGCTGCGGCGTCGGCCTTGTCCTTCGGACCAAGACTCGAGCTTTTGAATCGTGGCGAAAGTAGATCGGTCGAGGATAGGCTATGCTACCGGAATCGCTGCGAGACAGGGGGACTCGAGATGGTGCCGTTTCATCGCGTTGCGGAACCTATGATTTCTGAGATGAAACCTTCTCTAAAGGTAATAAAGAGAGATTCATTTTCTTGGTCAGTAATTCATATTTTTCTCTTTTCCTTTTCTTCGCCCGAAACACACTGACAAAAATACTCAATTATTCACTTTCCATATGTGCGTGTCCATATTCGAGATATGCTATACGTCCCAAGATTTTTTGGAATAAGGTGATTCATATCGTGTCACATATGCAGTGAAAAAATGGTGATACAAATTTGTCATACGGAAGTCCTCAACCTTTTTTGGGTATTGTTGTTATCTTTCTTTGGTGGATTGCAACATGTGATGCAAACGTGATCAGTAGTGGCCTCATTTCAGTCGTCTCTATACAGAAAGAAATGGGGGGTTCTTTTGGGTATCGAAATCAGAGGAACAGCTAGGAAGAATTTTGGATTGCAAGGCATAAGTTAAATGTTGTGGGCATAGTTGTTTCTTCTAAGGCGATGCTCTTACTGACATGTTAGGAGGGCTTCTACATGCATAGCATGGCCCCTCTACTTGTGGTCCTGCAAGTTAGAAGTCAACCATGAAGGGCAGAAGGAGCATCTAAGTCGGTGATTTGGGAGTTTATTTCACCGGACCACCAAATCTATAATGGTTCATGATAATCTTTGGACTGTCATGTTACTGATCTGTTGGCAAAATAATCTTTAATGAAATGGCTTTGCTGATCCTTAGGTTCTGATTTTCATTTACGCGTTTTCTCTAGCTAGCTTCCTTTCACATGTGCAATGGGTGTGGATACTTGGTCATTGATTTTATCCATTATCCAAACGAATATGGGGCCCTAATTCAAAGTTATTCATATGGTTGGGAATTTTAAGAGGAAACTTGTTTATCCAGAGAATTGAGGTTCATTCTTGTTAATTGTAGGATACAGAAGATCAAATTGTTTTACAGGTCTTTTCCTTCTATATTAGTTTGTAGTCCTCAGGGTTGGGGTGATATGTGTCTCTCCACAAAATTTGTTCTAACAACACCATATATACCACACATAGTTAAAGCGTGCCCCCCAAGATTCCTTTTTCAAAATTTGAATCACATCACTATTCCCGCTTTAACCTTTACCCCTTTACCGTATTAACAACTATATTCCACTCACTGCCACATACTAAACGGCTAGCGAATATTATCATTAGGTTTTTTTTTTGTGGGGGGGAGAGGGGGGACCATGTGCACCCAATGCATGCAGTGTTGTGAGGGTTAATATTTATAATCGGAGACTGGATGGGAATGACAGACATATTATATATTTCCAGTGGACTGTCAATGTGAGTTAGTTTATTATGGAAATGGATGTTGTTCCATTAATGAAAGTCTCTTGCTCGCAAGCTGGAACAAACTTCACTTGGCATGGGCTTGTCTCATTGAAATGGGATGTTGATACTTGGTAATGAAATCTAACTTGTTTGTATTTTCGTTTATTTCTTTGTTGAAATGTGTTTAGTTGCAGGATTGGACGCATGGGTTTTAAAAGTGGAGTTGGGTAGTTCCTAAGCATGATGGTGTCATAGGGCATTTCATGCGCAATGGGAAAATTGTTACATAGTCAAAAAGTGGTATACTAATGACTAAAATAGGTTGTTGGTTAACGTGCTACTGAACATGTGGGACACATCTCATATCCTTACCAAGTTTTCACTGTGACCGACACTGGTTCTTCATATATTCATATTAAAAACAGTCCTTGTAACCTAGATTCGAAGCAATATGCCGGTTACTTGTGTGATCTTTGTTAACATGATTCTGCGTATAGTTGGACGCTCCCTTTGTTATTTTTGGCTGAAACCTGCAAGTAAAATACCATCATTTATCAAAGAAGTAAATCCAACTAGATCTCACGATTAATCATCAGTATGATTCGTTTACCTATTAAGATGCTAAATGACCTTCTCCGTGAGAAGTCTTGAAATATTCAGTTCTCATAAGCCCTAAAAACTTAAAAACTCCTTGAGCATTGCTCACGGAATGATGTATTTGAACTAAACTAGATAGGTAAATTACAATTACAAATTCGTGGTTCTTGTTTGGATGTGCTGTGTTGCAGGATATATTGGAGGAAAATCTGTCTGGTGAGAAGCGTAAAGCTGTGACACTACTGCCGGCGGGTGCTAGTGAGCTTAATTATGTAGGTTTAACGAAGAAACCTAAGGAGGGGTGGAGTTGCGCAAGTCGTCAAGTTAGTGCCTCAAGTGAACAAAGTTTGAATGTACATGTTCAGGGGAAGAAACACAAGGCCAAGGAGGCATTGGGACAAAGCGCGCTGAGAACAGGCAAAAACTATGCAATTGAGGCTCTTCCCATAGGAAACAGGCCAGCCTACTAAGCTTTACAGATTGGCTGACAGAGAAAAGATCAAAATGGAAACGAGAGGGATCATGCGATTTACTGAAAAACATCTCATTCAGCTGCTTTCCATCCCAAAATGTATATATTCAGAGATTCTGTAATGCTACTGTTTGTGTTACTTATCCATTGTAATTTGCATGTTTCTTTGGATTCAGTCTTTATTCTGATTAAGTTGTGTTCTTTGTAGAAAGTGGACAACCATAAACAGAAGATTTTCGAAAATCCCGAAGCTGGACGGCCCATTTATGTTTGGAAAGGCTTGTTGTATTAGAATATTGGACATGAGGATTTTGTTGTGTACAACGCACAACAGTATTGTGCAGCATGCCAAAATATCGTTTTGGTGTTCAAAATATATCCGGTTTTCGGATGCAATTTCTTAGACATCTGTATGTTTGCCAAAACGGTATCGCTTTGATGCGCTGAACACCTTGTAACACACTAGGTCCCCGTTCCAAACAGACTATTGGTAGATGCAGAATCGGACAGGTGGGAATGGTGGAAACGGGACTTTTTTGAGAGAGATAAAGTCAGACTAATCTGCAGTTTTGTTGGTTGAGTAGGAAGATGTGTTTGAAACTTTTGAGATAAGAAAGAGGAAAGCCTAAGGAGTAATGTTAGGTGCACAGACACATTCGAACATAGATATGTTTAGAACCATTAAAAGTACATAAAGTCTTCAAAAATTTAAAAGATTTATATGCATTCAATAATTTTGAACACATTTATATTCGGATGTATTCAGACCGTATGTGTGCGAAGACTTTTCCAAGCCAAAGCGCCCAGAGACGGAAACAGATAAAAGGAAAAGCCAATTACAAGTTTTTTTCTGAACACTTTTCTTTATTTTGCTGTACTACGTTTCTTCTCTCCTTTCTTTTCTTGTCCTTTGCAAAGCCCAAGTGGAAAATTGATCAATACTTTTTATTTTCCTATTCAACACTTTTCCATCGCTTTTGCATCCATCACAAGTTTCAATCACGCCCAAAATAATGCAGAGAAAGTTCATGAACACAAACTTTTATGTATAAACTCAAACATATATATCCAAAATTATTTAATGTGTAAAATTCTTTAAAATAATATATATTTTTTACATATCAAATGTTTTTAAATATATCTATGCCCAGATCTATTTCACTGCACCCACCAAACATTACGTTCGAACTTCCCACCAAACGCTCGAGGTATGATGGATTCGCCGGGAGCTGAGATGTCATGACCCAATATAGCCACATTATCAACAAAATCAGCCACGTCATCAAAAGCCGACGAGGGTTATGATTATGCATCACACTTTCTGATTATCGATTCTAATTTCTATATATATAAATAAAGCACCAATTTAGTCTCTCTCTTGTTGTCTTTGTGTAGATTTTTTAATTCTTACATTACCCTTAAAATACATTAGTAATTATTTTGAAACAGCATTGAACCACCTAATAACTACGAGGAGAAAAACGAAACAATATATTTTACTCTTTATTCTAAATAACTGATGTTACTATAAGATAGATTAATCAAATTTACAACAATTCAGAAACATCTGTCTTGTATCTTTTTAAAATTAGATTTGTCTAAAGAAAAAACTCCTAAGAAAAACAAGATCTATTTGCATTTTGTAAAAAAAAAAAAAAAAATAAAAAAGAGAGTTTAAGAAAAAAAAAACAAGAAACTGGGAATCTAAATGGAATAATGCCAATTCTACCAACATTCCACCACCTAACGAACAGGACACAAATACATGAAACAAACAGTATGGATAGTGAAACCAAATTTGATTCCTTGGCTATATAACTAACATTTCCAGCTACTGATATAATTCCAATTCAATTTCACAAATTGCAAGCTTCCAAACTTCCTTGTATCCACCACCTAACTAAAAGTAATACTACAAGGACACAAATAGATGAAGACCAAACAACATGGGATGGTGAAACCAAATTTGATCCCTTGGAAATATATTCCTACCGCGTCCGTCTATGTACGACATATAAAAGCTGTTGTTTTCCCTTCGCGAGAAGAAAATAAGCCAACTTTAAAACAAAATTAGAAGCATGGCGCTATCTTTTCAAGCCCAATACTAATGCAAGATATCGAGTCGTGAAGAACAATAATCAAACCTCCAAAGCAACCGGGTCTTGCCACGAAATCTTCCGCTTCCCTGCCTGATTCGATCCATTCCCAACATTTCGGCATATGGACAGTTTCAAATCACTGTGCTGGTCATCGGTTCCACTTCCACCTCTGACAACAAATTTCTTCGGAGGCTCCACTTTTAACGGCTCATAATCATCCCGCAATTCCTCTTCTTCTCCCTGAAACATGGAGTCAAATGTTAACCCATGAGAACAAAGTAACAAGTAGCATTTAGGAAGTGTTACTTCATGATATTCTTCAATAGTTTACCGAGATCAGGTTTAAGTCGAAAATTGGAGCTTGGCTTTGGACAGCATTCTCGCTAGCGATGTTTCTTCCCATTTGGTTTAAATCAAAAGCTGGAAATGGGTTTCTGGGAACAGTTTCCTTTCCGGCATATAACCTTTCCTTCTGGTTCAAATCAAGAACCGGTGTTCGGTTCCGGAAGGCTGCCTCTTTTCTAACATGCGATCTTTCCTTCTGATTTAAATCAAAAAATGGAGTTAGGTTTCTATGAATGGCTTCTCTTCCACTATGTATCCTATCCTTCTGGTTTAGATCAAGAACTGGATTTGAATTCCGACTTGCCAGGTCCTTTCCACTAAAAATCTGCTCCCTCTGGTTTGCATTAGAAACCGTGTAGTTTCCAGGTTTCTGCCTCACTGTCTTTTGCAGGTTGCCTTTCTTTTTGTCGTAAGTTTTCTGCTTCACAATATCTTTTTGCTGAGTTGCAAAATTTGGTTGTTGAACCTTTCGTCGTCCCTGCTGGTGTTTTACAGCCTTGTTTTCCACTAGGTATTTGTATCGTCGCCGTAAGAACCTGTGATTCACAATAAGAAAAACTTTGTAAGTCTTAAATTATTCTTGAAGTAACCATATCCTCGAAAGTCTTCCAAATAATCAACAAAAGCATATTAAGTATCAACTACAACTCAAACTCTAAATTTTATTTGACCCAATTAAATCAACTACAGACTCCAAACAAATTGCAAATCAGAACTTCCGGATGCAATTCAATCATACAGAATGCCCATATAGACTAAAATGAAGCCACAAATTGATCCAAGATTGTAAGGCGTGAGCTACCATTTTTTTTTTGATAACTCGGAGCATCCAAGCCAGCTTACGTTCACCTCGACTAATCTAAGGGGACCAATCTCAACACCTACTTGGGAGGATCCCAATTAAAGTCAAGAGCAAAGCTCTATATGAACTGACCCCATAAGAGTTGATAGCACGGTGAATTACCATTTAAAGGCATAAGCTACCATTGAATTTGTATTTTAGGGTCATATAATGTCCGGAAACAAGCTAAGGTGAAGAATCATACCGGACTTCGGCCAAAAGGGTTAATTTCCTCTGTTTCGTGCCCTCCAACTTGTTTCTCACGGCCTCAGCTTCCTGCATAAAAACTTAGTTTATTAACCGTAGCTAACTAAAACTGATTGAAACCCAATCATGCTGATATCAGCAGAAAAAGGGAGAAAAGAACCCAACTACTTCATTGAACTATGAAAACACAGATAGATCAGAGGCATAAAAGACAGGATCTCATTACATACAAATTAACAAAAATAATTGGATCAAATTAGCATTAAAACTTGGGTTTTCTTCCTACAAGACTCACGTGAGGGAATATTAGAGAAACATAAGACTCTACCCACCAAAAAATTGAAAGTATTCAAGGCGCAGATTTTCCAACAAATAGAGTACCCAAATATTCGTCTAATACAAAGACTGATCATATGAATTGCACATAATGAAACTTCAAATCCTAAGAAGACAACAAAAGGGAAAAAATCCAAAAATTGCTTTAAAAGAGGATAAAGAGAGAAATTCATCAGCAAAATCATGAACACGTAAATCAGATGAAGAAAACACAGCCCAATAGATCTTGAGTTTCTTCCTAGAAGACTCATATGAAGGGGTATTAGAAAAATTAGGCTCTACCCACCAAAATTGAACTATTTACAAGAGACTGAAAAAGTAAAACAAGCATAATTGCAAACCCAGAAGAAAAAAATCAAAGAGATCCCTAGATCTTCAGCAGACAGGAAGAAAATCCACAAATAAATTTACCTTCTGCAACTCTCTGTAGTCCTGCATAAGAGCCTGACGCTTGAATCTGGCGTTAGCATCCTCATATGCACCATATGTCAATGGATCTATAGAAACCCCTTTCATCTTCTTATACATCAGATCACAGGAAACTCAAACAACCCAGTAGCGAAGAAGAAATGATAAACTTGAACAAGAGAGAGAAACAGAGATATATGGATGTGGAATAATATATAGAGAGGGAGGGATGGAGAGAGAGAGATAAGGGGAGGAAGGAAATAGGTAGGCAAAAAATAATGAAGGATGGGGAAAGGAGAGAAAGGAGATGACAAGGTTCACGCTTTCCTGTTTTCTCTGTGAACTTCTGACCGAGAAAAAGCCCAAAAAGCCCATGTAAATCGGGGAAAAACATGTAGTTCTTTTGAGACAGTGAAGTGATGAAGATGGGGGATTGCAGAGGGGTATTTGTGGCAACATAATTTTTTTGGGTGTATGTATGAGGTGGGTATGGTTGGAGGACATCTGAAGGCACCTCTTCTCTCTTCTCTCTCTCTATATGTTTCCTTCCTTTTTTTGTTTTTCCTCTACATAAATTTAGGTCCAGCTGGGCCATTAGAGAGAGAAAGAGAAGTAGGTGGTGTGGACTCTTCTTTGTTTTTGATGGGAATTTCTATGTTTCCTCTCTCTTCTTTCCTTGTGGATGTTCGCTAGGATAGGCTGTTAGATGTACAGGAGAGAGAGAGAAAGAGATGATGACAGAGAAAGAGAGAGAGAGAGAGGAGGTGCTGAAAAAGCAAGGGGGGGAAGAGATAAATGAATTGGTGGGGGATTCTGTTTTCCTGGTGGTGTATTGCAGTTGTTGGTAATAGTAATACTAATGCCTTTCCATGTTTCTAGGCTTGACGTTTGTGGATGGCAGGTGGGAATTATTATCCTTTTCTCATCACTAATTACTTAATAAAAATATACTATTATTCCACCGTACAATCCCAAGTAGCAAATTACACGTATACCCTTATGCTTTCTTCCCTGCATAGCTGTGTCATGGACAGTCCTTTCCTCAACTTTTAAAACTTTCACCATTACGATCCTCTCGGCTTGACTGTCAAATATTCTTTCCCTTTTTTTTTTGTGAAATTTTTCTTACTTTTTTATAATTATTTTAAATGTACGCCCCTTCAATTGCATCCGATACTTTTATTAGTTTATTAATGGTCAAAATTACAAATGATATAATTAAGAATGGTAACGAGACGGATTAAGAGTGGATATTACTATTTTCGTCTTTAATTTCTGAACCTATATTCAATTCTCGTTCCCATTCCGATTTCCAAACGGGAATTATTTTTATATTTCATCCCGTCTCAAATGAAGAATGAAAATCTCCAAATAGAGAACATATATCGAAAATTTTTAAAAAATAATATTTTTTTCGTTACTGTTTAAAGAAAAAATTAATAATATCTACCTGCATTTGAATTCTTTGAACGACATTACTTACTGTTTAAGAAATTTCGTCATTCCTTATGGTAAAATTTGTACAAAATTTTTGTTACCAAAACAAATGAGTTACATTTCATATATTCTTGAGAGAGAGAGAGAGAGAGATTGTAATTGAAAGTTACAAAACCCCAGTCAATTTATCTCCATTCCCCAATTTTTTTCAAATTAATCTCCAAATCTTATCCGATCTTTGAAATAATCTCCAAATTCCTAATCAGTTCGGGACGGGGAACGGGACAGAGGCAGACAGGACGGGTGAAATTGACATTGCTAGATATAATATGGTAAATATAATAATAAAAATGAATATTTACTATACAAGAGTGAATAGTTATAAAATTATTTATTTTATTTTTTTTAGGAAAAAATATATGATAGATATGAATAGATGAATTATATTCTTGTAATTAGTAATAATATTTTTTTAATTAATAATGATATTTGTATAAATAAAAAGAGATACTACATTGATACGAGGATGGGTAGAATAATTTTATCTCCCATCAGGAGATAAAATATAAAATAATATAATGAATATTATAAAGGGTTAATTACACAAAACCTTCTTAATTTATACCTGAATATCATCTTACTCCCTTCATCTTCTAATTGTCTTCAATGTATTCCCTCAACTTTTAATTTGTATCGATTGAATCCTTCCATTGTAACAGAGTTACAAAAGAACACGTTAAGTACGCACGTGAACCGCATTTGAGCTCATATTCCCAATTTTATTCTACTATTGGTCTCTTCTTCCCTTCTTAATATTTCTCTCTACAAAGGAATCGTCTTTATGGTGTGAAATAAGTGGTTCTTCTCGGCAGAATCCTTGATGTAGGATTCAAGCTGGAGACTGTACATCTCAGAGTGGATGTTTTCAATGTCGATTTGGAATCCATAGAAACCTCTAGCCTTAGTGACTTGGACTAATTTCATGAACCTTCCCGCAAGATTTTCAAGCACGATGCCATCGAACGCTACAAAGAAGGTGAGGACGTGGGTGATAAAGTGTTTCTCGTCGGTTGTTAACATGTCATCCCAGTGGCAGATGTCTTGAGAAAGATCCATTTTCCTCTGTTGTCCAAAACGAAGCCCCTGCCTTCTTGTACATCTCTTAAATTTATGGGTATTTGATCGACAGAGATTTTATCAAACTGATACACTAATTTAGAGGTTTTTAGGCTCTCTTAACTGACGGTCAGTTTGGTAAAATACTCAACTCTATTAACGTCGTTAGTTGATTGATACAAATTAAAAATTAAGAGGGTATATTGAGATAATTAAAAGATGAATGAGGAAAAGTGATACACATGTATAGATTATGAGAGTTTTGTGTAATTAACCATATTATAAATGAAGTCAAAAAAGTAAATAAATCTCAAATATGACAATCCAGACAACCACATCGGAAATTATAGTGTATTATTTTATGACACCTGACAAACAAGTCCTTACGCTCTCTAAGGTTAAACCCAAGTAAAACATCCACAGAGCATACTATCCCATATCCATAATAAACAATGTACCATCCCATGTCCATAACGCTATTCTAAGGAGAAATCTATGTTTCTCCATGTTAAACCCAAGAAAAACATTCAAAATTAACTTTCGGGCATCATATTAGTTCAACAGGATCAATAGGATGAAGATATAGTTCAACAAGATGAAGTGGTACTTTTGTAGGTACTATAGGTAGTTCATCTAGTTGACAAGTATGACTCATCTGATTGGGGTAAGTCTTTGTAACATGCAAGGTATCTCATCTGGTTGATCAAGAGGAGTTCAACTGGTTGAGATTAATTTATGTAATGTACTACAAGATAGCTCATCCGTTTAACCAAGAGAAGTTCAACCATTTGAGTTGATCCTGCAAGCAAACTACTACTAGTGCAACAGTATATGTGCTTCCTCAACCTCTAAATACCTCAACAAATCCATAAATTTCCTTTCAAACTTTAAAACCAACCGTATCCAATTCAATACTAAGAGATTAATGCCAAAAGAGGTAGAATAAAAAACCAATTCACTTACTTGAAGGTGAATTCCAACAAAAATTAAGAACCAAAGCTCGAAGATGATGAACTCTCTTGAGTAAGCTGGTCTTCTCTCTCTCTCTCTCTCTCTCTCTCTCTCTCTCTCTCTATATATATATATATATATCAAAATACAAAATATTCTGTAATTTTCTTGAGCTTGAAATAAGAATTGAAGATGAGCTCTCCATAGCTTATGTGACGTTGGGAAAGAGCAAGGTAGTGGTGGCACCCGAACACCTTGGTGTCACTCCATAAGGAGACTCCTAATGACTCAACCAAATCCTCTAATGTATATATGTCATATTAGCTTGAATTGAAAAATAACTGGGTGCTTCTCAACCATGTTCTTAACTTATAACCACTCCCTTAAATCTCGTGACACGCCTATATTATTTGATCAAACCCCGGGATCTTAACACATTCTCAAATATATTCTAAGACCATTTCTTGATTCCCAATTACAATTCAAATCATGCCTGAATTAATCAAATTAATTCTGATTATATCTCTAATCCCCCAATTTTGGATTGGGATCTCATATATCTATATAAAACACATACAATTTGAGTTGTATTCAAACATCTTCAATCTATACTTT
>JABCMJ010016795.1:0-11704 GCA_014822125.1 Arbutus unedo
AATACAAAAAAAATAATAAATAAAAAACTAAAAAATAAAAATTAAGAATCTAAAAAAACAAATATGTGAGAGTGATAGAGGGTTTTGGGGGGTGGGGAAGAGAGAGAATACGTGTGAGAGGGAGAATGGGTGGCTGGGTGTGATTGGAGTTGTAATTTGGAGGTGTACCTGTAGTATTATTCTTGTTCACGTGTACCTTGAAAGCCAAATCTTTGCCAAAGAACATTACTGTTGTGGGGAACGAGGAAAAATTATTTGGTGTTTTTGGAAACTATTAAGGTGGTCCATTACACTGTTCCAAGCAACAAAAACTATTAATCTACTGTATAATGTTGTGCTATTTTTGAATGAAAAATACTTTCACGTATAATTTTGAAGAAAAAATTGCACCAATTAAAAAAAATTATTGAGATCTTTATCATTCAATAAAAAATATTGAATAAATAGTATGACTTGCGATTTACAAAAGATTAATTGAATATCTCATGTAAGTTCTAATCTTATAATTTAATGATTTACATATTTCACCGTTATTATTAGTATTTTTTTATAACTAAGGTATTCAATTGGGTTTGTGCCAAGCTTGAGAGTCACCACCTAAATTACCTATCGGGCAAACCACCAGTGATCTCAAATATTAAGTTATCAAATTTCGACCGCAAGATATCTAAATTTACAGTTCACCGTTATAATATACTAAATATTTATATTTATATATACACACGCACACGACTAGTAGTGTGCTTGTGCAATGCACGAAACTTGATTAAAATAATTGATTAGAATATATAAAATTAGTGTATGCACGAATACTATATTTAAATTAAAAAGTAATCCACAATTGATAGTCAGAGATCTCATTAACTATGCTTATATCTCTGATGCATGAAAAAGAGAATAAATAAACTAATTTCAAATTATAAAATAAAATCATGTTCCACTCATATCTCAAGTCTCTTTATTTTCTTATATTCACAAAGCTTTTGTATTTCATACTTTTAAGCTAGCCATGCAAGGTAACAAGGGAAATGTATCCGGATTGGGAAAGGATAAATGGGGTGCCAGTGTGCCACGTGGATTTAAAAAAAATTATTTCATATTCACGAAGTTTTTATTTTGAATTATATGCGGACAAGTTTTCGAGTCAGAAGATGGCAAATCTCAAACAGAGCATTTGTTGGATGTTTCGAGTTGCAAAGAGTGAGAGCAACATAGCACGAGTATCAGCTTCATAGTGGTGATTTAAATGTTTTGCATTTCCCCCATGACTTATGTAGTGACCGGTCTTTCCACCAGTATTTCTTCTCGATTAAAAGACCCCTTTAATAGTAAGTGCATAGGAAGCAAAAAGGTTTTGGATGGTTGTAGGTCACATGACCCAACTTTGCCAGCCCGAAATCTGCAAGCTTTTGCATTGAAATCCTACAGAATTCACAAAGAGGTTTAAATAAAAGGGTACAGCTCCTGCAAATGGTTCCAGTGCACTCTCTCGGCTTCCAGAAAAAGAAAGAAAATTTTGGAAAACAAGGAATTATGGGCGCCAAAGTCCAATAAGTTATATCTAACAGCTCCACCATGCAATGCATGGAAGGATTTGGGTGGCAGATCAGGAACCGGCTGATCAATCCCAAAATGCCATTACACTCACCCAAGTACCATGCTACCTGGTCTAGGTATATTAGCTCCCCTCGGACAAGGAAGTATGCATTAAATATACCTATAGCTGGAGGCCTATCTCCAAAGAGCCCACATAGCATCAATTGGTCATCCACGCAAACAAAGAAGGAAATCTCACAAAAGAACAAGCTTACCAAGGAGTCAATGTATCAAATTCCTCCCGAGAAAACAGCCCCTGGTGGTGCATATCGCGATCCTAGAATCGATACGATCACCCATCCCTCTAGGGAAGCCTATAGCTTACGGCAGAACTTGCAAGCTTCTCACTCACCTTAATTGTAAGCTTAATTCAAAAGACAGAACTCAACGGAAGAGTAGGCTATAGACCTCAAACCTCATCTGGGTGTATTTGTAAAATTCGTACCCAAACAAAGTATTTAGAATAAAACACAACAAGAGACGTGGAAAAAGGAAGAGCTAAGTTTTTTACCACGTCGAGCAATATATTGGATGCCTTGAAGTCCTGGTAGATGACTCGCTTCTCCATCGTGTGCAAGAATGTGAGGCCTCGAGCTGCTCCTGTCACGATTTTGAGCCCCGTATCCTATGAGATAGGATCTCCACCCTTTGGGCAACAAGCAGAAAAAGCAGATTTTGATGATTTTTTAATTTGTTGAACATGAATTTGTTCTTTGAAAACAACATGAATGTGAACCGGGAAACCTGCACCAGTTATGAACAACACACAGCATGGTGTGTTGGGCATTAAAACGACATCGTTTTAATGCCCAAAATACGGTGTCCTGACACGAAAACACGCGCAGGTCCCCCGTGTCTGTGATTTATATGATTTTGAAAATGGTACTTAAGTCTGAAAAGGTGGCTTTCTAGTTTCTAGGCTTTCTCCCTCCATATATTCGAAACCTAAGAGGAATTGCTTCTCTTCCCAAGAATAACCCGACAGCTTAACAAGATTTGGATGACTAAATTTTTCAAGAACTTCACCTCCGCCTGCACCCATGATATCTATGATCCATTAAAAGCAAATTATAAAATAAAGGGTCTTTATTTGTGCAAACACAAACAGTAAGAACTACGATTATACTCTGATTGTCTTCCTTTCTGCAAACGCAAACTATAAGAACTATGGGTTCGAGTTTTGTTATATCTTGAACATAAATCTGTTGTAATCTAGAACACATCATTTAGTGGACAACTACTATTTTAAGAAAGCAACATAGTAATATGTTTAGAACTGTTTTGTTTTACAAATCAAAGTAGCAAAAAAAGTTCAAAAAAACCAAGAATTATCCAAAAACATAGTTTTTGGCTTATTTTTCTTCTTTAATTAACTTTTTTTAGCTTTTGGACATAATTGAAGCAAAACTAACAAATAAAAAAATAAAAAAAACAGGAGGCCAAATAGAAAAACCGGTGATGAAGAATGATGAATGTTCAGTTTCAACTTAATCATATGAATCATTTAGCATAACACTAGCTAGTGGCTTTTCGTAATCAGTTATACGTGACGAGTGGAAGCCTACTAATCCAATCATATGTGCAGAAGTGTCAAGTGAAGTACTCCGTCTCGCTCTCATCTTAAGAGCAATTCCTTGTGATAAATGAAAAGCGATCAACGGAATTATATGCTAAAGTGAACTAGTTGAGCATTTCCAAGCTATCACCTTAGAAGAGTACCAAAGGATGTAAAAAAAACTAACCTTGCGAAATAAAGGAGTGCCACTGACCAGCCACGATTGAGGGGCAGTGCTGTATACCTAGTAAGGAATGAAGTAACACCTTCGTTCAGATGAATAGAGGACCAACCGACTCGGACTTTCACGGGCATTGGCGGGTTATGGAGTCCCTGTTAAGGGCGTTGGCACGTATCCAAGGTGATCATCACTGTCTACACCTCACATCTAGGCATAGTGTAACGAATGGGAGAAAATGTGAGGATTCCAATAGCACATGCTCAGAAGAAGAGACATCCTTGAGACACCATAGCTGAGAGGGTTGAACCTTGACAAAGCCAACTTGAATCAATCCAGAAGGTCCATTTCATTAACTGAAACCATCCCAGCTTGCATGTTAGTAGTGGTTCAATCCAAGAAACAAGGCCTGTTAACATAAGAAGCTAACATAATAGTAGCCAACCTGTTATCCATGCAAATAGGAAGTTTTGGGGCTTCATTTTGGAACTGGGATTTCTCCAAAAACAAAAACACAGGTGGGAACTGAAAAAAAAAACAAATTGAAAGAAGTTGACATGTTTTTGTCAATCAGGGATTGAAAGGGAAATAAATAGTAAAGCCCAATCAGTGTATCACTGAATCACGCCCTTATTGCCACAACATTAGATATATTTATTTCAAAAATACGCCTTAACAATCAATGGTTCACAAACTAAGCAATAAGAACAGAATACCAAAGGCTTGCCCAGTCCAGCGACCCCAACCCAGTCGCTTCCTCAGATTCTGTATTAAGCTCTAGAATACGTTAGTTTTCCACTTGGTAGCTCTAGGAAAATCGATAATAAACAAGAAAATCCATTTCAGCATATATTATTCTATTCTTACAATTAAACGTGGCATTAAGTCATTGAACAGTGGTTTAATGTTTCCCAACTCATGAAAAAAGAAAAGAAACGGCAAAATAAAATTCAGAAAACAAACCGAAACATTGTTGTGGGATTCAATGAACTTGCCTCAATACCCCATTATGTGCCTCTCAAAGGGACAACTAGCCAACTGCATGGATTAATCCACAATTGCATCTGATAGAATTTCCTCCCTCTGGGTGTGTTGCTGATTTACACACTTCAAGGGAAGCGAAATGTGTCTCTGCCTCGTGAAGAAAAGCCTCTATAGGCCCAATACATCAAATCGGTAAGAATAGGGAAATTGGCGAAAAGTTAGTGTTGTCCGACGCTCAATGTTCATACATCATTCCCATATAATAACACTCCTAAATAGTTATGTAGGAATACTCTCTCTACAAGGAGTCCCACATAATGCTGCTCTCTTCAAGTTATAGCTTGTAGCAATGAATGAAGGACCTCTGGTCGAATCCATTCCTATCCACCTATACTAAAATTGGACTAAAGTATTAACGATCTTGACATGGGAAGTAATAGGAATCTGTTTGAGCTTTCGTACCTTATAAGTTGATCTTGATAGGTTGTCATAGAAATCATTCTTGCAAAAAATGTAGAACATTGGTGGGTAATGCGCATAAGCAAAAGTTGGAGATTTTTTGAATCAACATGAAGGCACATTGCTTGTCAAGCTAAAGTAGGGTCATCAGAGCACATGTCACAGTCCAAAGCTAGTACATGGGGACCATTGCTCATTATCCTAGATACTCCAAGCTGCAGCAAAAGTGTTATTACCTTAATGGTCGATTCGAAAAGATACAAATATACATGTGTGAATACAAGGAGGGAATATACAGGAGCATTGACGGCTCCAACCTTGAAACGATGAGGGTGAGATGGGCTTTTTTCACCAGATACATAGACAAGTGGCAACTCAGCTTGTGTACTGTTGTAGTTGTTCAATCACTGCTTCCATAATCAAGAATTACCTGCAACGCAAGCAAAATAATGGCATTTACTCGAGTTCTTCCACGTTCAAAATGTTCCTATGTATTGATCGTAAAAGAAAAGATTGCAGTTAATACATTCAGTAGATGAGATTATTTGTTGGAACAAACTACAAGCTCTTCTCTAATGAGATAAGAGTCTAAGATGGATGGATGCAAAATCGTGTTGTCAGAGATTCCACCATGGCTTTCAATAACTATTAAATCTGCTCAAAATGGATTCACATCCTAAAGGCAACGTGCAAACTAGAATAAAATTGACACTGTGCGTCTTGTCCAGATATTGCAGTGGAATCGAAAGGAAAAAAGTTTTTAAGATTCAAAAGTTCTCTTGATTTTGATTCCTAACTACCATGTTCACTGGTGTACCATGTAAAATCAATCTTTTCATCTTTTACAGTGTGATATTTGGCCCTGTAGGGTTCATTAGTTCGGTCATCTATACAACTAAACACAAAATCATTGTAGAAGAGGAATAAGTTCCCGTGGCTATCTCATATCAACATGGTTTCACTGGTTACATGACAGTAAAGCACAACAATGTACACAAGTGACTGAATATGCCAGCCACCACTCAATCTGTTGGGATTTAGAGGGACTTGTGTTTGTTTTTTAATTGGACTACACTTATCTTTGTTCTGCATAGAAATAAGCCTCATTATCAACTTCGGAATAGAATTATATCTAGATTCATTACATAAAACTGAACATTGTCAGCCATCTATTAGGACTACAAGGTTTCTCGAGTTTATTATATATACCCATATATAAATATACATATATATGGTAAGATCATTCGATAGACTAATTTTTGTATACCCAACAATATGCATCTCAATTATTGGGAGTAAACATCCACATCGTCCGACATTTGTAACAAAAACATTATCATCTTTTTGACATACCTACAAGAAGAGGCATTGTGCGCGGTACTTGAGAACTCCACAGGCAAGCTTCCTGGTAGTTTCTTCCTCCCAAAAGTGGGTGAGTTTAGAAGCTCTGCAAAACAAATCCACAAAACATAGACTCATCACACAAGAATGAAGAGCATGTTACAAAGGTCCTCCGTCACACACACGCGGAGACTCATTGTAGATGTTCACAGCACCTCCATGGACTTGAGATGAGAGATAGAGACGGCAGATCTAGGGCAACGTACAGTACCAACAGAATCAAAAATACCATCATACCAACCAAAATCTTCCAGTATTTCAAGTACGCACTGGAAACCACCGCTATTGGAATTTGGGCCGACTTGGACTTGGGGTGTCAAAGTACCAGTTAGCCCCAAAAATAGTAAGTATCGAGTACCAGCCGGTAAGGAACAGTGTAATCAAATTCTTGCTGGCAGCACCTTATGCGTGGGTCTGTACACTACCATTATGCAAACAAATTTGAGTTTGTAATATTTTCACGCTGATATTGTTATGATTGAACCTAACTCAAGGTTCCGACAATTTGCTACCTTTGGACAAAGTAAATTGACCTAAGGTGAGGAGAGAAGACTCATCAGTAACGTTGGGGAAGACGGAGATGCAATTCAGGAGACTGATCTCAGGAACAATGGCTAAGACCAAAGGGGAAGCAATAAATGCAGTGTTATCCATCTACTTCTCTTGAGTTAATGCTTATTTGGCAAAAACAGGCTACACCATTATGCATATCCTATAAAATTTTGACTGCAAATACAACTATCAGACGATGCTGATACACACTAAGAAGCATGACCAAATTTTATCCAAAACTCCAAATGTGCAACTACTTCAATGATACAACGCAGGGTCTTGCTCCTGTGCTTAATTTACAAGCTAATCAAAATATGTTCATGTACTCAATATCCAACTCTCCATGCCATCACACAAGCTTAGGTGATCATATTTAACACTTCATATCTAAGAACCATTACAAGCATAGCATACACGGGATGACATTTTGATAGGACTCTTCAATGACATAGATTTTGTTTTCTTGAGTTTGCTAAATGACATTGGTGATTACTAAATTTATCACAATGCTCATCAAAAGCATTGGTATAGTTCCTCTTGTTGGAGCAATTATACACTTTTGCAGTTTTGCCAGACATTAGAAGTCTTTTCGCCTCATTTCCGCTCCCATTTTCACAAATCCCTACACTGACTTGCGTCAATGATTGATTCGGAAAGCTCCTGGCATAGTCAAGACAGCTTCCTTAATAGCCTCAGCTTTTCACAGATGACAACTACTCAAGATAGAAGCCCTAGGAGTAACCTGGCCCTCGAGCCATGAACATATCAAGTGAAGTGAAAGTACTAGAAAAGCCATTTCTTATGTTAGTTATTATTGTCTTGTAGAGTTTGACAATGCTATATGTTATGAGTGCCTCGTACTAATAATACTACCAGCAAAAAAATAAAAATGCACTAGCAGCAGCAGCCAAGTTGTTTAGTGCGTACATAGTGGCTGATGTTGAGCACCAAATATTAAGTGCAAACTCGTAAATTTTAACATGGAATACCATGACTAGTGCACACGTAGAAGCCTTCCGTGACTCATTCACAAATACAAGCAACTGTAAAACAAAGGGCAGAAATAATCATGTAGATCAGAAACATAATAAGTTTTAGCTAAGCAGGTGACAACAGAAAGGCAATTTCAGACAACTATATGACACATCCATGAATGAATTGACAACAGAAGGCACACGTTGCTCACACTTCCTGTGACATTGTTAATAATTTATTTACGAAATATGCAGATGCAGAAGCATCTGGTAAACACGTATGCCACTGCCATAGTCTTGAAAACTAGAGATCCAGGAAGTCCGCTGAGTGACTAGTGAGGTGCAACAAGGAGACCGTAATTTGTGCAATTAAACCATTGATACCACAATGCAATTCGGAAGAATAATATTAGAAGCTGAAAATTTGGTCATCAATTACCGGACAGTCTACATTGCTCTTGCAAATTGTCCACCTAGTCTGTAGGTAGTTTACCCTTCTCTTTGGCATTATTGTGCTTCAAAATAAACTCCTGAACTTGCGCTGCCCTCTGGTTCATCTGCAGAATTATCTCCTCAGTCTCGTCATGCATCTGTTTTGGCAAATACACCTCTAAATAATCAAACCACTCCTCCAGTGTCATCTTCTCCAAGTCCAGCCCACCATCTTCCCCTAATCCACATCGAATAGCTTCCGACTGCTCATTCAGTAAATTCTCTTCAACGTTTTCACACTCCTCTCCCTTCTCATCTAAACCCTCACTTTCAACACTCTCCAATGGCTCACCCGCTAAGCTCTTCTTTCTCCTCGTACTCTCTTCGGTCATTTTACCGACCGTCTGACCTGAAATCTTGTCTTCTTGACATCCATTTCCAACTACAGTGGAATTCCCCTCGTTCTTTAGATCCTTTTCAACTTCTTCACGCTCTTCCTTCACGTCCAAAACCTCATTTCTTACACTCTCCAATGGTTCATCCTGTAAATTCTTCTTTCGACTCCTACCCCCTCAGCTTCTTTACGGGAATTTTCCTTGTTTTTCGAATTGCGAGTCATCCTAGTGCTCACTCCCCGCCCCTGTTTCTGCTCACTCGGGCCCACCATGTCTGATTCCACGACATTCTCAGTCTTACACAAGCTATCTTGATGCTCAGTGTTCACAACCTTCGCTCTCCTCGGATTCTCAGCCGCTTTTCCCAATTCACCCCCAAACGCTAACCCTAACTTGACATCTTCGCCAATCGAAGCCAAATTCACCTTCGAATCACGTCACGTAGGATTCCTCCGCAACCTACTAGCATCGGCTTCGTGGACCACCTCGATCGCCACTTTTATGGATGTGTACTCGCCGGCTTTGATTACATCGCCATTTCCAATATCAGAGGGGATAAGAGGCGTGAGTTTGGAGCCATTCAAAATGGTGCCGTTTGATGAGTCGAGGTCTATGGTGATCCATTTTCCCGATTTGGTGGACTCGATGGATAGATGTTTGGTGGAGATTCCGACGTCCTTGATGGCGAGTGTGATGCCACGAACAACTCTGCCGATTCGAATAACGGATCCAGGTAAAAAATGCAGGGTTTCGCCTTCTCGCGGACCTTTCTCTATGACTAGCTTCAAGTTTGAGGCTTCTTCATCCATTGCTGTGCAGGTATAGAGAGAGAGAGAGAGAGAGAGAGAGAGAGAGAGAGAGAGAGAGGAGGGGGGAAGTTTGAATGAAAGGGTTTTGGGTAGTGGAGGGAAGAGGTTCGGGAAGTTTACATTTTATTTGGATAAATTATACAACTAGTCCTTGTAGTTTTAGATATATTTATCTTAGGTTATCATAGTTCTAATTTCATCTAAAAGCTTACACATTCAAATCAATTTGATCATGTTTTGTAAGGCTCAATTTTATTCTTTTATCAAGTGCAAGACTCAAGTTGATGAACATAAAACTAGGGGTGAAAGAAATACTCAAAAAACTAAATGGATAAAAAAAACACGATCGAAAAAATGCGATTTTGTCGGTTCGAAATATGTGTCACTCGGTTTCAGTTTAATCGAACTTTTTTTTTGACTTTTCGGTTCAATTTTGGGTGTTTCTATTTTTGTTGCACCCGACCAAACATAACCAAACCGAATTTATAGGATGGACCATTTTAAAATAATTTGTTGCCTTGTTGGTAACTTTTGGCCTCTATAGTCTTGTTAGTCCAAAATGTGATTTATCAAAAAAAAATTTGACTCGAAACTGAGCTCATTTCAGTCAATTATCACAAATCTAAGTCCATTTCGACCAATCTGAATGCGCCGAATTCTCCTACTGAATCGATATTGGTCTTTTGTGAAATCAGTTGAGACCAATATGTAGACTTTTATGTTTATAACAAGTCTAAGTCAAATAGCAATTATCCGAAGCACTTGTTTATATTATTTTGAAAATCAAAGGACTCAATTGTATGAACATATAAAATACAGGATTTTCAATCCTAACAAGAAAACGAAGGAAAGGACTACTCAATTTAAAGCAAGTAAACAAAATTTCATACGCGATCTCATAGAGATATAAAATTTTGTGAAAAGCCTTATTCGATGAAAGTCGTATGTATGATTTGGAGGCAGATCTTTTATATCGTTGGAGATCCGTGTAACGACCCGACTTTTTCAACATATAATAAATAAGAATTAATCAGTTATTAAAATTTCTTTTGGTTCGTTTTAATTAAAACAAAATTTATCCATATTGAATTTATTTATTTTTAATATAAAATTAAAAAAAAATTGAACGATTAATTTTAAGTGCAAATCATTGAATCCGACCATTTGAATAAGCTTAAGTAACTCATGACCCTTGATGTTTCATGGATGACTTTTAGAATTTCTAGGCATTAAACCAACCCATTATAGTAATTAAGCTATAAAGACCTTCTGTGGCCATTTCCCTTCTCACGTTTTTTTTTTTGCAGATAGAGAAACCAGAGAGAGAGAGAGAGGTGTAGGCAAGCAAGGACGCACTGCCAAATTCGATTCCACCAAATCGCCAAATTTCTGCTAATTTCTTTGTCGAAATCGCGTACCGAGGTAGGATTCCGTACCTACTGCCCTTAGATTCTATATTGTTTATTTTGTGTGAAAACATATCATATATTTTGGTTTGGTAGAAAATGGTATGAACAATTATTGATGTTAAATTTTGGTAGAAATTGTGAAAGTATATTCTTTTTTTTTTTCAAGCATTGATCAGGTTAGTTTTTTTTTTTTAAAAGGGTTGCTCATGATTGTATAGTATAATTCATCAGTGGGGTGCCTGGTATTGCAATTTATACAGGAAGTATATTCAATTTTCCCGATTTATTTATTAAAATATATTCTAAAATTTCACCTAATGCAATTTATGCCTCCACCTATGCCTGGTATTGCAATTTCCCGACCACTTTGGGCCGTATAATATATTGTGGACCGTAAAAAAAAAATTCATCATGATTATAATTTGTTTATTTATTTATTTATTGTTACATTGGCAGAAGATAGGTTAGGAACAGGACACTGGGGGAACAAGACACTGGGGGTGTAATATATATATATATATATATATATATATATATATATATATACCCCGACAATCCTTTGGAAATAAGTTATTTAATTCTAGCCTAGCATTTTTGTTTTCAAAGATTTTCAAAAGTCAGCAACTAGGGGAAATGGTATACTAATATTAAATTAAATTAAATTAAGCATTTAGAATGTTAGATGACGCGATGTTTTAAAATAAGGACTTGCTCACTATATTTATTTATTTTTGGAATCATAAATTCAGTACCGGTTAGAGTGTTTGATCACGGGCCTTGGCCCAATTGATGATATACTGTACACTTGCACATGCACACACCCATACTTTATTTATGTTTCTGGATTCCCGTGTGATTTCGTACGAGTAAGTTTATCATTCGAGATTTTATTTTTATTTTTTTTATTTTTTTTATCAATAACATATACGGATCTACTGTTGAGTTCTATTGTGAATATTG
>JABCMJ010016797.1:0-14971 GCA_014822125.1 Arbutus unedo
TTAATCCATTAGTTTTCTATTTTAGTTTAATTGCAGCTTTATAATTAATCAACCAATAATCATGTAATATTCGATTTGTACTCGGGTGAGTAAGGTCTTTGATTGTAGAAGCTTGTTTTGTGCATTTTAATGTGAGGAGGGGCATTGAGGTCTTTTAGATCCTTATAAACATTTTCCATTAAATTTTGATTGATATTTGTTTTCCCAAATGTCTGGCTCTCTCCTCTCTCTAAGTTCTTTCCTCATTCTCTCTAAGATTTCTTAACATCCAACCAACATATTCCAAATTTCTTTGAGATATAAAATGATCTTGACGTGCTCAACCTATATTCGGAGGTGGATCACAAATTCAAAGCTTGGGGAGGGAGGTTTCAAGTTCTTGAGGCCATCCAACGCTAGGGCTTTACCATCTTTGCCAAATCTATCTTCTAAATTTCGAGGTAGGACATTATACCTTGTTTATGTGTTTGGTGATGGCCTTTGTAGTTGAAATTCTAGATCTAGATATGTTAGGATAAAAAATTTGACTTTTGTTCGAAGTTCTAGAGCTGTCAAAAAATCAGAAATCGCCAAGGTCTCTCGAGCGACGTGTGAAAACCTAGAGTCGCTCCAGCGACTGTCAAGCAACCTTGCCAGCGAATGCTCTTGGAAGTTGGATTTCTCGAGCAACCTTCAACTGGCTCGAGCGACTATGCTTGTTTACAAAACTTTTGGTATTCTTCTCTGATTGGTTTAATTATGATTTTGGACCATTGTTTGGTACTTTTTATCATGTTTATAAGGATTAATGCTTGTTGAACATATTATGAAATTGTTGATGATAATTACGGAAGTGTTTACGTTAAGAAGTGATGAACAATGAGTCGTGAAAGGATGATTATACCTTGTGTAACGTAGCAGACTCCTTCGAAAATGCTAGGAACATACTAGACTCCTTCAAAAATATTAGGAATGTACTGGACCCTTTGGGAAAGTGCCAGAAAATGATGATGTCACCCATGTAAATGATGTTACAATGAGAACTAAAAAATTATTCGACGTCGTTGATTGAAAAATTGATTAGAGGATTAATAAGTTGTTCGAGTCTTCGTTTTACCCTTTCTTAATGTTGTTCATTTGATACACTACTCATGTTATATGTGTTGAACTTGTTTTGACTCATTGCATCACATCATACTCATGACATATTGGTATCGAATGTTCTTACTGGGCTTGTAGCTCATCCTGTCTTTCATTTCAGATACAAATTCAGAGCAATAGATTGGTGAACATGCCATGCTTGAATGTATGCATCTTTTGAGGACTTAGGCATAGAGTTATCTAACATCTTTAGACCTAGTATTTTGAGAAGATGTAACATAACTCTCTTTTGATTAAGTAAAACTTAATATCATCTTTGAACTTGAACTTTGTAAATGGCCTTTTTGGATAGTGATGGCCTATTTTATAACTGTTGTATTATGATTCTCAATTGTATATTTTGCAAAGATTATCTTTGGGAATGATTAGAGTATGTTGTGAGGATTCCTTTATCATAGAATTATGTTTTTAAAGCATATTGAAATTGAGGGCGTGACAGTTTCTGTTATGAAATCTTAACTTTCTCACATACACGACCAATTATAGGTGTCTTTGAACTAGAAAGTTAATGCCTCAGCTATGACAGAACAAATATCCTTTCTCTCTCTATCTCTCCCCCCCCCCCCCTCTCTCTCTATGAGCTCCATTATCTGCAAGATAAGAATTCGTCAAAAAACACTCTGTTTCTGTGACAGAAAGACAATCCGATGATTAAATCAGTACTTGAATCACGAATAACTCTCAATATCAATGCATGTAGTAACAATTTACATTGTACATTTCACCTTATGTGTGTACCTTTATTTATAGGCCGCTAGAATAATCAATTCGAGTTATTTGCCGTTTCCAATTCCTCATTGGAAATGGATTTGAAGGGCCTTCTGATTGGCCACTAACAAGATAAGTCCGATCTGGACTCTCCAGACACTAATCTTGTAGTGTTAGAGTTTCATTCAATCTCAAATTTCTTATTTTAAGTTGAATTAACCTAGGATTCCTCATCCTTATATGGTTCGAACCATGTCTGAGATAGTCTGGGTTCTGTTTTATCTTTAACCCAATTCTATTAACTGTTTTTCTTAGATCGACTAACCCATTCTAGTCTCGGCAATAAGTATATGCGCAAAAGCACCTCCTTATTGAGCTTAATATCTTTTGATTTATTTAATTTCGAAAAAACTCAATAATTTTTTTATTAGCAATAGTGGAATGACCCATAGTATTTTTTTGAATAAGATAAAATAACAAGTTTTTGTTAATCTTTTATCTTATTTTGTTTCCATTTTCAACTGCAACCTGCCTAATTAGCCAAGTTGAAACTGCTTACAAGATTAACAATCTCATTAATTTTGAAGATGTACAATTTTACACTGAACAAAAAAATCAACTTGCAAAAGATGAGTTAACCAAAATGAGTAATGCTAAAAAAACAGATAGTTTGGACACAGATGTGTTTAGAACTATTGAATGTACGTAAAACTCTTAATAATTTATAAATAATATGTGCATTCAATGATTTTGAACATATATATATCCGAATCTATCCGAACACATTTATCTTCCTAGACTTTTTGCTAAAATATTGTCTCAAGTCCACAACCTCATTACCAATACCAAAGACTTTTGTAGTTATTAGTTATACCAATCTATATTGTCATTAGTCATACAGATCTTAGAATATATTTATTTTAAAACGTACTTATAAGACGTCACAAAAAATTAAAAAAAAGGTGACATATTGTTTTAAAAAAATTCAAAATCAATCAGGGACAATGAAAAATAATGTGAAAGCACATTTATTTAAAATGGGTCAGGCACAATAGTGGACCAAAATTGTGTATGTTGAAGTAACTTTTTTTTATTTTCAATTTAAAACCAATCTCTTAATATTTATTTTGAAAAATATGTCTATTCATAAAAATATGTACATACATAGTGATATATATCGTGGGCATAGATATTAATAAACATAGAAAATTGTGAGAATAAATTTTTTTATATATGATATAAAATAAGTTTTTTACATTTAAATTGAATAAAAATTTATACAATATTCTTATTATTGTTAAATTACCGATGTCACGATGACATATTAATCAATTTCTCTCACGTCAAGTCTTCCTCGCTTGGGTTATTAGACACGTGGCACCATGAATCTGGTATTACTTATCTTATTTACATCTGATTTGGAATTCCCCCTTATTTGACTCGGAAGTCCTTATTTGACCAACGTGTCTTAGTTGTGCGCGCGTGAGAGAGAGAGAGAGAGACGATTCTCCAACTCGGAAGTCCTGTGGTGTTAGGTGTAGGAAAAACGATCCATATATTTGTATTCATATAGTTGAATATCCAGATCTCAAGTTTTTCTGGGTTTGTGTCAAATTTAAGAGCTTTTCGTGGTTTCGTACTTCTGAGAGGTATTTTACATTGAATTGTTTCGATTGCTTTTCTCGTTTATCTGTGGTTGATTAATGTCTTGATTCTCCTCTTATTCTTCAGTTTCGTTAATCATTGCTAATCATTATGCTTTCTGTGATCAATTTTGGATTTGATGTATTTGATTGCCGCTGCTTTGATTTTCCTAAATTCTACTAGTTTAGGATCTCAAAGTTAGTTCTTTTTCCCACTAGCTTATGTTACCCATTGTGCTTATCGTCAAGAATATGCCTCTTTGTGATATGTTGGCTTAAGATTCTGACATGTACATATCCTCGTGTAGGGGAGTAGCTGGTTTAATCTCAGTCAGCCGTTTGTTTGCACTATAATCCAGTCTAAGTTATCGGTAATCCAGATCCGCAAAAAGTCTAAACAATTTTTAAAAAAAGGAAAAGTTCTTAATCTAACAAATCGAGGTCCCAAATTACTTCCAACTTATGAATAAAAGAGCAAACTAATTATTCGTTACGTGTTGGTTCTTCTTTGTCATCCACACACCCAGACTAGATATATATATATACACACACAGATATAAACACACACACACACACGTCCGAAACAGATGTAGATCCAACTAAGGCTGTATTCGTTTGCTTGTTTGGGAAATTTTTTCCCAAACATTTTTCTGAACTTGTTTGGGAAACTTTTTCCCAAACATTTTTACTTTTTTTCCAAAAAACATTCATTTCTCGATAAAAGAAGAGAGAGAGACATCTCGAAAATGCCAAAAAAATTTAACTCCCAAATCTTTTTCTTAAACACTTGCACCAAACAACATCTCAAAGTTTTTTTTTCCAAAAATAGTTTCAGAAACAAGCAAACGAACACAGTCTAAGAGATACCCAAATATCAATCTTTGATCAATGCAAGATGATGCATGTATAAGCCACTTGATTGTCCTTTGTTTCTTTAATTTTGTTGAGAAAATGAGTCCTGTTTTCTTTGATCAACTTGGGCTTTAATGAAGTGGATTGCAGCTGGTTCTATATTCTTAAATATTACTTACCCAATGTCGGCCTTTGACCAATGCAAGTTGATGCATGTATAAGTCACTTGTTTTCCTACGTTTCTTTAACTTCATTGAAAATCACCGATCAGTCCTGCTTTCTCCGACCACCTTGGGATTTGAGTATGATCGCAGCTAGTTTGATATCTTGAATACTACTATTAAAGGATCTTAAGGTTGGTTTTTTATTCATTGTTTCACAATATACCCACTAATTTTGTTGAAGAAACTGCTCCTCTATGATAAAAGATTCAACCTTGTAAATGTCCTTTCGTGGGTGATGCTACTAGGTTTACTTATTAGACCTATTTGATTGACCAGATTAGACAGGTGGCAGAACCACAAATTTACAGGCCTCACATGTGGCGTTTGAGTGCCCAAAATGGTGGAGGTATTACATATCTACTAGACAACCAATTCCACAAAACATGAAAAATACAATATCTTTGGGGATGTGGTGTTGTTCCACATGAATTTGTAGCTTGTTCTTTTATTCTGTTGGGTAGAATTGGAACTAATTTGGAATCCCAGTATCATAGAATAGAAACTTTCCGGTCCCCTTGTAATTCTTGTTGACTTTTTCTGGTATTGGTTATACCAAGAACTTGAATTGTGTTATAGTACAAAGAAATGACAGAGTAGGAGAATTTGGAATTCGATTGAATTCCAATTCCATTGGGATCCAAGTTGTAACTTCCGGAATTGGACAGCTGCCTCCTGTTGCTAGGGAACAACACTAGCACCTGCTCTATTTTTGAAGTTCAACTTAGTTGTAGTTGTAACTAACATATGCTCTAATTTCTTGAATTTCGCCACTCTTTGAGACCTGTCCTACTGCCTGTTGACAGAATTAGTACTTTGTGGGCTGCGTTGCTTGGGTTCATTTTACGGAACCTATAGATATCTTTTTCCTGCTGGGATTTCTTCTTTGATGGTAAACAGTGGCTGTTTCATTACAACAAAGTGATGTTGTTGTTTTTAGAAATTCTTGGATCTAGCCATTAAAATCTGTTACACTGTGCAGAGAAAAGATATGGCTACCCCAGCAAGAATTGGTCTAGCTGGCCTTGCTGTCATGGGCCAAAACCTTGCCCTCAACATTGCTGAGAAAGGATTCCCTATTTCTGTCTACAACCGGACCACTTCAAAAGTCGATGAGACAGTTGAACGAGCCAAACAGGAAGGAAACCTTCCTCTTTTTGGCTTTCATGATCCTGAATCCTTTGTTCACTCACTCCAAAAACCCCGTGTCATAATAATGCTTGTTAAGGCTGGTGCACCCGTTGATCAAACCATCAAAACCCTTTCTGTTTACTTGGAGAAGGGAGACTGTATCATCGATGGCGGAAATGAATGGTACGAGAACACTGAGAGGAGAGAGAAAGCCATGGCTGAGTTGGGTCTGCTTTATCTTGGAATGGGCGTTTCAGGTGGTGAGGAGGGTGCTCGGAATGGACCCTCTTTGATGCCTGGAGGTTCCTTTGAGGCCTACAAATACATAGAAGATATCCTTCTTAAGGTAGCTGCTCAGGTTCCAGACAGTGGCCCTTGTGTCACTTACATAGGCGAAGGTGGATCTGGCAATTTCGTTAAGATGATCCACAATGGGATTGAATATGGGGACATGCAGTTGATTGCGGAGGCCTATGATGTTCTGAAATCAGTTGGAAAGCTATCTAATGAGGAGTTGCACAAGGTTTTCTCAGAGTGGAACAAGGGGGAACTCTTGAGCTTCTTGGTTGAAATCACAGCCGATATTTTTTCAATTAAGGACGATAAGGGAGATGGTTATCTGGTGGACAAGGTTTTGGATAAAACTGGGATGAAGGGTACCGGTAAATGGACAGTTCAGCAAGCTGCTGAGCTGTCAATTGCTGCACCCACTATTGCTTCGTCATTGGATTCAAGATTCCTAAGTGGGTTAAAGGAGGAAAGGGTTGAAGCTGCCAAGGTGTTCAAATCTAGTGGGGTTTCTGACATTCTCAGCGATCAAGCCGTTAATAAGCAGAAGTTGGTTGATGATGTGAGGAAAGCACTTTATGCGGCCAAAATATGTAGTTATGCTCAAGGAATGAACTTGATCCGTGCCAAAAGCGTGGAGAAAGGGTGGGACCTAAAACTTGGGGAGCTAGCTAGGATTTGGAAAGGCGGTTGCATTATCCGGGCCATATTCTTGGACCGCATTAAGAAGGCATACGACAGGAACCCTGATCTTGCGAACCTTCTTGTGGACCCTGAGTTTGCAAAGGAGATAGTTGAGCGACAGTCTGCTTGGCGAAGAGTTGTGTGCCTCGCTATCAATTCTGGCATTAGCACTCCTGGTATGTCTTCCAGTCTTGCTTATTTTGATACATACAGGAGGGAACGGCTACCTGCTAATTTGGTCCAAGCTCAACGTGATTACTTTGGGGCTCATACTTATGAGAGGGTTGATGTGCCAGGGGCTTTCCATACTGAATGGTTCAAGCTCGCTAAAAGCTCAAAGATCTGATTTTGGTTGTCTTTTACCGTCAAATCATTGCTATTAAAGCTAAATAATGTTTTTTTCAGATTGAAAATGGAAATTTTTATCTACTATTATGTGGTGTGGTGTGGTGTTCTCTTTGGTTTTCAAATCCAGGAATTGTTCAAGTTGTGTTTTATTGCAGAGGTCTATTTGGGAATATGTCTAGCTTTCTTTCTTTGTATTAAAGGATAGTACCCATTTAGTCATGTGAACCTTCTCACCGGGGTTCATGGAATGCCTGTCAAAGTATGAAATCTTGAACTTTTTGGTTTCTCCTTTCCTTTCTGTTTGTTTTTCAGCTGTGCACGTATGTTCATTGAGGATGTTGTATCTGTCTTTATACTTCTTAGACTCCATACATTTTCGTAGTTGAGTATCAAAAATCTGTTTGTTCCTTTACGCCTTTTTCCTGAAGATTAGAGATCTTAATCTTATGTCACCTATATCCCGTAAGAGCCCACAAGGCCTTCCACATCCAAGCTGTTAATGTGGCTATAATGGATACCACATGAATTTTCATTGCCAGGTGAAATAAAATTTTCTCAAATCTAGAGAAAGTAATTGTATGACCCTGTGCTTTAAGGGCTGAGTAGGTCAGGTGGTAGCTTGGTTAGTAACTCCCACAGGTTTCGGCCCTACGAGGTTGCAAGTTTGAGTCGTGCATATCAATGCCACTACACTCTGCCCACCGGTTCCCTTCTACTGGCCACTTGCCTTGGGTGGGGCTGTAGTTGCTATGGCTCTTTGGTTCTTACTGGTATCCACCAGGGGTCTGAAACTTTTACGATCACGCTCAGGGGATGGCTGCTAAGCCTGGTTGTCCCCTCCTCCAGCTTTTCCCCGAGTAGAAAAGCTTAACGACTTGAAAGGTTCTTACTACTAATTGAGAGGTTTCATCCCAGACCTCTTCTACCCTGCATCTGGTGGGTGACTGATAACTTTGACTCAATGGAAATTTCGCAAGTTTTGAGAGATGAATCTTAAAGGTTGGCATTGTTAGTTTTCTCACCAGATATTCCTTGCAAAGATGGCTGTGGATGGATATAAAGTCGTTGGTGTCGTCGACATCAAGGGGTCTAAGTGAAATAACTAACAAAGGACAGGAAGCCTTTGTCCTGTAGCGGTTCTTATTACTTGGACCCCACCAGATGAGTGAGGGGTTCTTACTCCTTCGGATCAGGTTACCCTTTTTTAGAAGGAATGGGGAAGCTTGTTGCACAACACGTCTTGTTGTGCACTGTACACAATAAATCTTCCAATTCTGTTGGGACAGACTTATTTCAAGTCCTCCAAATGATTTGAGGGAACTTGCAGATGCCGTAAGTCTACCATGGTTTTTATTTTAATAATTTAAAATCATTTATTCGTAGAGCCATATAATTAGATCATTCATTTATTCTGTAGAGCCAAGTTCTAGCAGTAACAGTTAGGGCCTCCTTATATGTCATTTGTCTTATACAAAGTCGACTGTCAAACTGTTCATTTTTCTTATGAATTTGATTCAATAAGATGATATCGTTGTTTGATTAAACTGATTCATTTTACGATCCACACATTGAGATCAACACAATAAACGGTTCAAATTATCAAATTGAAGTTCTTGGTGGACTCTGTAAGCCTCTCAAGTTCTCTCAAGTCAATTTAAAGAACTTAAGAGAAGCCAAGTACCACTATGTATCCGCAAACTAGGTAAAAATTAAAAAAAAAAAGCCCTGTTTATGTTATTAGTAGAGAGTTAACGAGCAATAGCTATAAAGCTTGGGATTTAGCGTTTTAGTTTGATTGCAACTCGAGCTCATACCAACTTTTGTAGAAAGACATTCTACTTCGACCGCCAAATCCCACTACGTATCAACAAACTAGGTAAAAATTAGATGGAAAAAAAACCCATTTTATGTTATCAGTAAAGCGCTAACAAACAAGGACTATAGCTTGGGATTTAGCGCTTTAGTTTGATTGCAAGTTGAGCCCATACCAACTTTTGTTTTTTCTTTCTTTTACAAGTCAATTGCTTTTATGCCAGTTTTTCTACTTAATTCCACACCATTACTACCTGGATATTACCTCTATTCTATAATCTCATAAAACCACAGAGAAGCATATGTAACATGTATGCATACTCATACTGCACAGTGGACACGTGTTAGGAGGCATCTACACCACAGAATATACTACGTGTGCATAATTGCATATGTGAATTATAGAGCACAGGACAACACTGTTGGAGTTGCAGATTCTTGATGCATGAATGCATGTGCTACAGCCTACACAAACTGTCAAACCACATTCTCTTCATTCAAAATTTTGAAAACTGAAACTTTAGGACCACAGCATGGATAGCCCCTCCATTTTTTTGTACCCTTTTCGATATTGTGGGATGAGATAAAGAAATAATGTGACCAATCTAGAACGATGTCCGAACGAAACAGTAAACAATCCTTCCATTTCCCTCCTTTTTGATGTTTTTTCTCACCTCTGGTGATCATAAGTAGCAGCAGCACTATTTCTCCTCCTTTTTGTTGATTTTTCTCACTTTTGCTCCACTTTGACCATAACTAGCAGGGGTTCTATTTGCATTATGTCCTGGCACCTCCTTCTCTCCTTTTATCATCTTTTCATTTTTCTTCTTCTGTGATTGTTTGTAAGTTTTCTTGCCTGAGGAAAACTTGCTCTGATCTTCACTTTCTGAGTGCTTGAAATTACCCAATACATGACTTCCTTTACTACTCCCATATGGAAGTTCTCTACGGCTTGGACCAGAAGAGGCATCTGAAGCCATAGAATCATCGCTTCCATTGTCGTCATCTTTGTCAGTGTTGTCTACTGTTTTGCCAGTGCTCTGATCATCGTCTTCGTCGTTGTCATCATCATCAACTGAGGAGGCAATATACATCGTCCAACCAGATTCACTGCTGCAACATTCTTCTGACTCTCCAAGAACTTTGGAAGACTCCATTGCTAGAAACAGAGAAACCAACTGATACAACAGTGAATAACACAAAAAAAAAGATGGGAGGGAACTCTGAGTAGGAGACTTAGTGCCTGTTTCTAGACAACCAAAAACCCTCTTCACCAGAATACACAGAGAACAAAAAGATGCATCTGAAATTGAACATATGAGTATCACCACCTGGAGCTCTCAGTTCTCTGGGCTTTCAATATAAGGAGAGTAGTGTTTGTGGAAAATAAAGTTCCAAGTGGTCTGAACCTTATCTTAAATATGAATCTACCTACCAGAGTTGCTCAGTTGTCATTAGACCACACCACCTGAGAATACCCATGTCATTTATTTGTCTGTTTGCTTCATAAATATGAAGCAGCTTTTGAATTGGAGTACAGATGAGCTCAACCATGCAAACAGGGAAGAATATAAGACCCCTGGATCTCAAATAGTTACAGGAAGGCCACTTCAGTAACTTGACTTCTCTCTACTTAAGGGTGTGTTCGGTCGGGTTTTTCCCAAAAAATTTTAGAAATTTTTTGTGAATTATGTTTGGGAAATTTTTTCCTAAACATTGTTACTTTTTTCTCAAACAATATTCGTTTCCCTATAAAAGAAGAGAGAGAGAGAGAGAGAGAGAGAGAGAGAACATCTAAAAAATGCCAAAAAAATTTAATTTCCAAATTTTTTGTGAAACACTTACACTAAACAAGTTTTTTTTCTCAAAAATTGTCTTAGAAACACTCAACCGAATATGAACCACACCACCTTTACTTATCTGTCTTGTCATCAACAAACAGCAGCTTTTCCTGTGAAATTTTTATAGTGAAAAGCCAACTGTGTTTTGGCGTTTTATTATCAGGTCAGATGGGCATGAGGGTGGCAAAGAGGCCATCTGCTCCTGCCCTACCTTTCTTTGTTAGGTGTTGTCTCTCCCTTCATAAAGCATGCTCATGTCTTTAGCGTTACTGAGTGAAAACAGAGAAGATGTACATTGAGTATTTCCTCTTTCAAATTATTGTCATAGTTGCATCATTACATCTATCTGCGGTACAGTAAGGCTCCGTTTGGATAGATATGGATTTCAAATGAAGGAAATATTCCATGTTTAGCTATAGATGACTTGGAAAACCAAAGTGGAGGATGGAATAGGGGTAGTAGAACAAAAGAATTTTGTTTGGTTCTTTGGTAGAACAAAAGAATTTTGTTTGGTTCTTTGTTGCAACTATAACCCTTAAACTTGCAGAATTCAAAACACTCATAATAAATTGTCATTCCAAATACATCAAGAAAAGCTCCAAACGCAAGGTCAAAATCTACACAAATTACCAAATCTAGTTTTGAGATATTCTCAGTGAATGGTAATTTCATCTTTATATTGAGTTTGATTTTTCTTGCTCCTATTGGATACCTTCTGATGTAGTTCTTGAATGGGGAGTGAGTTCCTCTTTTGAAAAAGGCTTGAGCATGCTTGGTGCTTGTCCCTATGATGATTGCAACTCAACTTGCTCATAATTTCTGGCCTCCATGTGGAACGCAAACACCTTAGGAAGTTTACTTGATAATAAGACAAGATTCCCTCAGCTGGAGCCTTGTTTAGTTGCAATTAAAATGGCAATCCACAACCCAATTAAGACAAAGCATCATGATAATGATGTGGGTTTGGTATTCATTGAGGTGTCCATTTTATTCTCTCTCCATCCACTTCACATATGTTTTCTGTGGTGCTATAATGGTCCACCTGAGCTTCTCACAGTGTGTTCCCAAAATTGAGGTGGCAAGGGAGTCCTCTTCTTTCAAATATCATCTATCCCTTCTTCTCAAAGCATTATCAGACAGAGACATCTCATATGGAGCAGGACAGGTAATTTTCTCAAGTGAAAAAGGACACTTTTTGTCCTTGAATGTGAAAGCAAAGCCATGGACCTACTAATGTAGTAAAAACATGAGAAATGCTGTAATTGGTATCAGGTTAGTTCACTGGAAGATGTTAAAAAAAAAAAACAAAAGACACAATTTGATACAAGAATGCTCCTCTGAACGGAGGAAGGGATGTTACCCTTGCTTCTGAAACCAACTCGATTGACGAGTTTCACAACTGGAACTTGTTATGACTCTCCAATCGAAAGGTATATTATGGGCCTAGGGACTTTATATGCATCTATAACTGGCTATAGATCTCGAACTAGCCTTTGAAACCTCAACATTTATCCAGGTTCAATTAAAGATTCAAAAATTAAAAATATTATTAAATAGAGGCAGGCTGCTCTATTTTTTGCTAATCAAACTATAAAAAGTAATTATTATTATTATATGAGCCTATCTTGAGGATTCAAACAATCTTTGTAGGATTTGTCAAGCAAAGCATCTACGCAAAATAATACTAACTCATAATACATCGATATTAATTGAATGTTTTTAACTATTGCCTAGGAAAACTATTTTGAGTTTTTCTTTCATATGAACCATATGTAAGGTGGGCCAGAAAATGTACAAACAAATAATAAAGAAAAAAACCAGATGATTGGGTAAATGAGAAGGTGAATTTTGTAATTTTTGAACATATTAATCTTTACCAAAAATATAGAATTGGACAACTTAATAGTGAAAATTATAGGGGAACTTATTTTTAGTCTCATTTTTCTAGTTTGCATCCCATCGCTTTGAAGCAATTTTCTACTAGTCACCAAATTCAGAAAATTTTAAAATTGTCCTTCACTCTTCATTTTCCACGCAAACACTTGACTTCCATATTCCCCCAAAATGTTTCTACTTTTTCTGGCTGTTTTGCAGTAACTTCGGGCAACCCTAATCGGAACGAAACACCTTTCCTTCTCCTGTTCGTGCCCTAGCTCTGAGAAAGAAGAAATAAAGGGTTGAAAACAACGGATTCAAACCATGAAAACAGCGAATGCAAACCGAAAAGGTATAGGTAATTCTTTCTCACTCTACTTTACTGACAATGAAGAAAAATTGAGCGAGATATTGCTTTGAACATTATTGTGAAATTTTAATGTACTCGCAAGTGCACAAATCACATCAAAATATAATAATGTAAGTGCGAGATATAGTAATGCAAGTACGAGGTCGAACCCACAGGGACTTGTGATTTTTATTAAGAATACTAAATAAATCGAATCGATTGAACCCTAAACAAATATTCAAAGAGAAACAATCTGAATCAAGTGTTGAGAAAATTAACTAAGGTTTCGGAATCCATACCCATAAATATTTGTAAATTAACCTCACGTAATGATTTCTCCTATTATTTTCTGCACAATGAGTTACAAGTCACTCTTAATCACTATGAATAATATATATATTTTTTAAGTCCATTTATTTTTACGAACATTTGTCCGCACAAGTCAGCAAGAGTGAAGTCTGAAAGGCTGTCTGAGGCAGGCTCAATTTAAGTTCCCATGAGCTTAGAGATTGAAAATCATGAGTCAAATTATGCGATGCGCTTGTGCTAAGATTGTGAAGCTCCAGAGATCGAAAGGGGCAAAGCCCAATGAACTGTTATTTGCTGTCCAGTAAGTATTTCTGATAATTTACTGGCAAGTAAGTACAAATTTTTAAAATAAATTTTCAAAATAGAGAAGCATACATGTTTATAGAACACTCTTTTTATGAGCTCGCTAAATAAAAAAAGGAACGAAAGCTGCCTAACCATGTAAGATGCATATATTGAAAGATGCAGATGTTCAAGAAAAAGAAAATAAACAACACTCTGTAAAGAGAAAGTCAGACTCACTTAGTTGCAGTCACTATTTCTTGTGCTGCTACTCAGAACTAGTTCAAAAGGGATCGAAAATCCTAAACCCATGATAAGGCACGCGTTCAATTGCAATCCCCACAGCCTAATGTCAAACTCCCATGAACTTTGGGTGGCAAATCCTGACATGCATGAAGGGAGGCTAAAGGAGCAAATTCCACAAGGCTTACGAACCTCTCAGACACAAAGACCTAGAGGGTTCAGCTGATAAAGCATTTTCATTGCCTAGCCGATAAGGCGGTACCCTAGAAATCAACAGGATGATGAAAAATAGTTAGACACACTGCGCAATAGCAAATGGATAAAGACGCAGAACAACTTTTTCATGTGAAAAGAGACGTGGAAGACAACATGAAAAGTTTTGGAATCAAATTTCCAAAGACTCCGCCTAAATTTTAAAATAAAACCTTGGAGTTGATTGTCAAGAATTTTCAAATGTTGGCTTAAAATATGATTTCTTAGTCTCTCTTTCAAAAAAAAAAAAAAAATTTGAAATCGAATTCTCAAGAATTTTCAACAGGACTTTGAAATTGAATTGCCAAGGATTTTTAAATTTTGGCTTACAATCGGATTTCTATGTCTTTCAAACCTTGAAATCAAATTCTCAAGGATTTTTATCAAAATCTTGGAGTCGTAATCTCCATAGATTTTTAAATTTTGGCTTAGAATCGGATTTCTAAGTCTCTCAAACCTTGAAATCAAATTCTCAAGGATTTTCATCAAAAGTCTTGGAGTCGTAATCTCTATAGATTTTCAAATTTGTTTTTACTTAGAATCGAATTTCTAAGTCTCTCACAAACCCTTGGAATCAAATTTTTAAGGATTTTCAACAAAATCTTGGAATTGAATTGTCAAAAAATTTTCACATTTTCGACTCGGAGTCAAATTTCTAAGTCTTTTTCAAAACCTTGAGGTCGTAATCCGCAAGAAATTTCAAAGTCTTGGCTTGGAGTCGTAATCTTCAGGTCTCTCTCAAAACCTTGAGTCGTATCTTCAAGAAGTTTCAAAGTTTTTAACTTTGGGTCATAATTTTCGAGTTTTCTCAAAACCTCGAGTCGTATCTTCAAGGAGTTTCAAAAATTTTAACTTGGGGTCGTAATCTTCAAGTTTTCTCAAAACCTTGAGTCGTATCTTCAAGGAGTTTCAAATTTTTAACTTGGGATCGTAATCTTTAAGTTTCCTCAAAACCTTGAGTCGTATCTTCAAGGAGTTTCAAAATTTTTAACT
>JABCMJ010016805.1:0-14134 GCA_014822125.1 Arbutus unedo
CTCTCTCTAGAATTTCAAATGGTCCCACACACCTCGGTGATAGCTTCCCACTTCGACTGAACCGCAACAACTTTTTCTTTGGTGTGTCTCTCAAAAAGACATGATTGCCTACCTAAAAAAATAGAGGTTGCCTCCTACGGTTGGTGTAACTCTTTTGACAACTCTGAGTGGTTAGTATTTGTTGTCGTATTTGAATAACTTTATTGGTAGTCTCCTAAACCAAGTCGGGTCTCAACACTGTACCCTCACCCACTTCAGCCCAACATATTAGCGATTTGCATGGCCTGCCATAAAGTGCTTACTATGGTGACATCCCAATGCTAGTCTGGAAACTATTATTGTAGGAAAACTTTGCTAACGCCAAATGATCCTCCCATGAACCTCAAAAGTCAAGGACACATGCCCTCAACATATCCTTGAGAATTTGAATGGTACACCCAAATTGGCCATCTATTTGTGGATGAAACATAGTACTCATACGCAAGTCTATCCCAAGGGCCTCCCGAAGACTAGACCAAAGCCAAGAAGTAAACTTGGGATCCCAATCCGATACGATAGACACTGGCACTCCATGCAATTGAATAATCTCTCGAATGTAGAGTTTATGAAGTACCTCTTCAGCGACTTTCACACGAATAGGAAGAAAATGGGTGGTCTTGGTCAGTCTGTCAACAATCACCCCTACTGTATCATGACCCGCTGGCGACCTCAAAAGCCCAGTCACAAAATTCATAGCTACATGTTCCCAGTTCCACTCAGCCATTGGTGAATGTTGCAATAATTCAGTTGTTCTCTAATGTTCGGCTTTGACCTGTTGACATACCAAACATTTTGACACAAATAGCGCAATGCCATGTTTCATCCCCTTCCACCAATATTGCCATTGCATATCTTGATACATCTTCGTACTGCTAGGGTGTACAACGAGATGAGAATGATGAGACTCTCGAGGTACACTCTCATGGCACGATTTGGGTACATATACTATGATAGCAAATCTTAACCCCTTATTTGCATGAAGAGCCCAACTATTAACCTGCTCCCCTGAAGCCAAATGATCTCTCACCGACTTGGCCTCATAATAAGTCTGGTGTTCCTCTATAACTTTTACTAACAATGAAGGTTGAACCACCACATTGAACAAATCAGCCTTGTTACTGTTAGCGTTGAATTTTAGACTCAGCTCCCAATCACTCCAATTATATTCCACTCTCGGATAGCTAAGCCAACTAGACTATGAAGTGACTTTCTACTCAAAGCATTTTCCAGTCCGTTTGCCTTACCTGGATGGTATTGCAATTCAAAGTCATAGTCTTCCACGTACTTCATCCACTCCACTGCCTCATATTCAGATCTTTCTATGTGAAGATGTACGTAAGGCTCTTGTGATCTGAGAAGACTTCAAACTGCTCATCATATAAGTAATGCCTCCAACTCTTCAATGCAAAGACAACTGCCGCCAACTCTAAATCGTGAGTGGGATAGTTACGCTCATGTGTTTTAAGTTATCGAGAACCATAAGCAACAACTCTCCCATCCTATATCAACATGCATCCCAACCCATCTTTGGAAGCATCACAATAAACCGAATACCCATGTCCTCGCTCCAGAACCACCAAGATTGGAGCGGATGTCAACCTCTTCTTTAACTCTTGGAATGAATTCTCATGTGCTTCATCCCATAGAAATCTGATTCTCTTCCTAGTAAGTCATGTCATAAAAGCTCCTAGCCATGAAAAATCCCCAACAAAGAGCTGGTAGTAACCTGCTAAGCCCAAAAAGCTCCGACTATCAAAGACACTCTTAGGTTGCTCCCAAGTCAACACTACTTCTATCTTCGATTGATCCACTGCCACTCCTTCACTTGACACCTCATGCCCCAGAAATTTTACCTTGGAAAGCCAAAAGTCACACTTAAAGTATTTAGCATAGTGAAAATTCTCCCTCAAAAGTTGTAGTACAATCCCCAAGTGCTTCTCATGCTTTTCCTTTGTTGGTGAATAAACTAGTATGTCATCCACGAATACCACCGCAAACTAGTCTAAGAATTCATTGAAGATCTGGTTCATTAATCCCATGAAAGAGATACTCATTTGCCAAATCGAACGGCATCACCACAAATTCATAATGACCATACCATGTCTGAAATGTTGTCTTGACTATGTCCTCCTCCTTGGCAATAACTCGACCTTAGAACAATTTTTGAAAATACTCGAGAACCTCTAAGCTGATTAAACAAGTCATTAATCCTCGGCATTGGATATTTATTCTTCACCGTCACACTATTCAGTCACTGATAGTCAATACACAACCTCAAGGTCCAATCCTTCTTTTGAGAAAATAGGGCCGGTGTAGCCCAAGGAGAAGTGCTAGGTCGGATGAAACCTTTGTCCATCAATTCCTAAAGTTGTATCTTCAATTCTTTCAACTCTGTTGGAGCAAATCAATAAAGTGCAATGGAAACTAGAGCTGTTCCGGGCACAAGATCAACAAAAAACTCTACTTCCCGTTGAGGAGGTAAACCTAAAATATCTTCTGGAAAGACATCCAAAAAATCACAAACCACTCTAGGGAACTCTTCTCGATTCTGATCCCCCTCATCATCCCATGTCACTACGAACAGATGACCAACAGTCTCTCTTCCCCACAACCCATGAACTCTGGATTGAACGTCCCCTCTATTTCCCCAAAACTAAAAACTATCTCCTTCTAGTATCACCATACTCCGATAGTAATTGATCGTGGCTCTAAAGAAAGTCAACTAGTCCATACCCAAAATAGCATCAATACTACTCATGTCTAATAGAATAGGGTCAAAGGACAAACTATGATTAGCAATCTCCATCTCACAAGACTGACACACATGCCTCAAAATTACATTGCCCACAATAGGTGTTTCAACAGACATAATTGACTTCAACATACTGACCTTAAGACCAAGGTCATAGCAAGACTAGAAAAGATAAAACAATGTGAAGCACCAGTATCAAACAAAACACTAGCTCATGTGTGAGACAAAAGTAATATACCTCGAACAACCGAGGCTCCTCCTGTTCCCATCTCTGGTGCAACAATGGTATATGCACGTACCCTATTCACTTGGTCCTATTGTACCGACTGAGCGGACGGAGCTGGTCTAGCAGCCTCCGCCTATTGAGTTGGTGCATAGTTTTGCTGAACTGACCCCAATGGCGTAGGACGATTTTGAATTGAACTCCCTGTACCAACTGTTAGGGTTTTATACTAAAAGCCATGACTTTATGTAATAGATTATTTAAACAGTTATTCCTTTTCTTGATGAGAATCTTTATGGGTAATGTTTGCATTATATCATAACATATTGTGCATGAGTGTCTCTTATTCCAGATAGTAGATAATCTGGTGTGTAGAGTTTGGCTTACACATAGATGATCAGATTATCGATTCTTGTAGAATATAAGTCTTTAATTCATAGTCTTAGATAGAATTGGACACACCACCAGTAGGACTGTAACACAGTGTTTTAATAGGTCTGTCTTGACTAGGAAAAATGGTATAGTTTTAGCTCACTGTGTTAGTACTCTTTATGTGTATTAAAAAGGACCACTTTGAGGTAATTGTATTTATACTGACAATATAATACAATTCGCACCTCATGGTTATTATGAATGCTTATGCTCTTAATCGAAAGATAATTAATAGATGTGTACATTTAATGTTATTGACTTTTATTCATCATAGAGTGAGGTCTTGTGGGCCAATAGTCTTGATAAGTTGGGTCACAATATTAAGTGCATGACAACTGTAATTATTAATGGAAACCATGTCCCTTTATAGCGATTGATGATATCCTCCTAAGGAAGCTTATAAGTTTCGATTCTGTCAAACCCTATAGGTGGACATTAGTATCCGACATAATGAATAAGTTAAGTAGAAGGTCTCAAGGAATTTTATGGATGTTGATTAAATAAATTATTAGGAATTTATTTTAATCAATGGGTATCTGTGATCTTAATGTGGGGAGATAAATAAGTATTTAATAACATAGAGCTTGAAATATAATTTTGAGATATGGCAAGGGAATGCAATTATATTTTTGTAGTGGTATGAATTATTAATTTATATAATTTGAAATTAATCCGGATAGGATTAGGAATCTCGAATTATATAGGAAGCCCGACCCATACTTCTCATGGGGGTCCTTATCGTTGCCTATATATACACCGCTATGTCTTTTAGGTCAGACACATAACTTAATACTTGAAATATTGAGAGAAGTTCTGTGAAGGCAAGGAGATCACAGTTTTAAGCCCACACTTTAGCTCGTGATCAAGGTGCAATAGGATTACGATAGAAGATCTCAGGGCCAATCGAGCAAAATCATTCCAGCCGTGTTCAAAGTTTGATTAGGACCAAACTGTGAAGATTATTGAGATCAAACCAGATAGATCTAGAAGGTATGAATCCTAATTCCGCCTAGTAGGGTTTCATAATTTTTCTTTGTTGTATAATCGATGCGCGTTCATCACTGGTTCTTGGGAATCGATCCCTAGTACCACCACCTCCCTGCATTAATGGACAATGACGCCGCATATGCCCTTCCTTGTTGCAATTATAACAAATACCTAGCCCTTTGGAAACGTTGGTAGTCTGTGAAGATTGCGCTCCAATATAGGTTACCTCTCCCCAAGGACCCCTTCCTGTGGACACTACTGAAGGAGTCGATACAACCTTCCTCCTATAGCCTTGGAACTGCAAACTAGCCTCCCTCGGTTGCTTTTTCCACCCCTTAGATTCAGAGTTGGTCACTTTCACAGTGCTGCGACCCCTTGCCACCAAATCAGCTTCCACTATCACTGCCCTCTCCACAAGATCACCATACTCCCGAATTTTCAATGATAAGACTTTCTCTCTAATTGCCAACTCAAGATCCCTATCGAACCTTTTGCATTTCATATCCTCATTCCTTACTGTTTCAATTGCAAAATGAGAAAAGAAAGTGAACTTGTTCTGGTATTCAACCATTATTTTGCTGCCTTTGATTCAGATCATAGAACTCCTGTCGAAGCAAGTCTTTCATCACCTTCAGAAAATAGCGATCTAGCAAAAGACCCTTGAAAGCCTCCCATGTCAACTCTTTAATATTGTATGTAGTCTTCACTATCTTCCACCGCTGATTTGCCTCCCCATTGAATTGGTAAGTAGCCAAAGAAAGCCGCAGCTCATCCTTCATTACCTGTAGTGCATCCATAGTCTTCTCCACTTGTTGGACCCAACTGTTGGCCACAAACGGGTTAGCCCCACCAGTAAACTCTGGAGGGTTCATATAGTGGAACTCTCGTATAGCGATCATTGCCTAGGTTTCATTCTTGGGTTAATTAGTTGTTTTGAGCTAATTGGTATATGGCCTCAGTCATAGCCTTCACGACATCCTCTTTGATAGCAGGATCTAGTGACCCTTCAACAGCAACCTTGCCTCGACCCTAAACTCTATAAGGCGACATTTTACAACTGAAAAAGAACTAGACTCGTCAGCAACATAAAACAGTCAACATACACAATAAGGATGTAAAACACATAAGCACGTAGAACACATACTGAGTCTGCTTTTAAGAAAGCCAAACTAATATTCCAATTAACTTTCTTAGACCTCCAATCAGAAAACACGGTGATCAGGCACCTCTTCTTATCGGATTTCATAAACAGTTGCATGGAATGTTTGAAGACATGTCATAACAATCTAAAGCATAACTCTGTATAACATGTAGACCTCTAGACCTCTAGAACCCTAACCACGGCTCTAGGTATTTGAACCATACTCTGATACTAAGTTGTCACACCCTGAACTTCTAGGGTATGAAATAAGCAATGGAACAACGCAAGCCCAAACTTAACATAATCTTAATTCCAATAAAACATAAATGAATCCCAACTATTGACAATCATCCAACATATCACAATTAATCCATCTACTAGTTTGAACATAAACTAATCAAGAACAGGCCCACAATGCCTGAACAAATAAATAAATAAAGTCTCAAAACCTCAAACTAAATATCTAAGTATAAGTATTGCCAATAATGAAAATCCTATCGATCATGTTGAACCATCTTCAAAATCAAAGCTTAGGTCCTTGCTTCCATATCATCACCTACAAATTGTTAGTTTATAGAAAAACATAAACTGGAGCTCGAGTAGAAAATTATGTTGAAAACGTCGAAATAGTGAATAAAGCATGTCTATATTCAACAATATAATGTGCACAATGACAATATAAATCACCAACTAATACCCATGATAGTATCATGGGACTCATGAAATTTTTTGACGATCTTACACTATGGGCTGCCCACATCGGGGACCCTATCATAGAGCTCACGGGCCGCTCCAACCGTTGGGCCACCTATTTAACCGGTTGTTTAGTGGTCTCTTAGCGGAGGAATCGCAAAGACTCCCAATAGAGTGCATAGGCTACTAGACCGACAAGCCGTCCACTACTCGGTATCCAATGTCCATGCATGCACATATGTACCACTACTAGTCAAAACCAGACTCAAACAGTAACCCCATGTGGACCGAAAGGCAAGAAACAGGCTGAGTGCACAAAATCTAGATTCTGTTTTTCAATAGGAGCTCGCTCAGGTGGCCACGACAAGCCTATTATCCAAAACAAACTGCCAAAAAATTCAAGGAGGTCGCTTGAGCAGCCTATAGGTTCTAGAATATGTTATGTTGAAAAGACTGTGTTTCTGGACTTCATTTCTGCAACCAATCAGTCCAATGCATACGAAATCACCACAGAACATGCATAACTCTAACATATGACAAAAACCACGTAAATACCATTGAATTAAACATAGTCTATGCAATATTTCAATGTAAATCAACATGAAATCATTCTTTATTCGAATAAAATGTAGAAAATGCTTGTGTGATTGAAAACCTCTCGAATACGCCACGTACTAGGTTCATTTTGGGCTCAGTACGAAGCTCTCAGTGGCCTCTACAACTTCCTAGTTGACCTTGTCGCATGAATCCTCTGTTTAGGCACCTATCCTCCCTCCTCATGTTTTTAGGGTTAGAGATTTCTTAAGAAAAAAACTGCGTATTTTATTAAAGAATCTCAATTAGAATTTTCTAATTACTTTGTAATTAAAATTTAGTTAATTACAATAAACCCCTCACGTCCCTAACACCCCCGTCTTGGGTCCCAGCGTTCTAAACTATTAAAATAAGGCTACAATCAAAATATTAAACTTAATACCGCAAGTTCTCGAGTAACTAAAATAATAAAAGCAAGAAGTCGAATCTTAGTTCTTTACAACTAACGCATGTCCAACCATTCCTGCTTTCAAAGAGGTCCTCAATGGTTAGGTCCAAGCCGAGGTCCATGCCTTTCATCAAGGCCAAAAGCCTGCCAACTTGTCCAACCCCAATACTTATAATCCTTGATGGCGATCATCCCAATTTTAGTTGGAGGAACGATGAATCAGGCAGACCATCTCAAGGTCCCCTTGGATTCCAAGTGCATCATCCGCCCCATTCAAATTCTTAAGGGCAGCACCATCTCGGTATTTGCACAATGTGTACAATTGTCCAGGACCCTCTATGGGTCCCAAATTTTACCAACTGTCTAATAATCGAAATTTGAAGGATTCCTTGCAAATGTTCATGCAAGGTCAACCTAATGTCAATCAGCAAACCACACAAGCCATTAGGGACATTCACTCGCAACTTACTAAGTTGACGACAACCTTGGGGGCTATGCAACGTGAAAAAGGGAAGTTCCCTTTTAACTACAAACAAATCCTCAAGGCCAACACTTTGCTCAAGCGGTCCCTCTTTCGGGGTCCAACATTGAACAAGCTAAGGCTATCACCACATAGAGGATTGGGAAAGAGGTCGACAAGACCATCCCATTGAAAACTATCCCTCCTCTGGCCCCTACATTACACTCCATTTCTACTGAGCCCATGAGTGATTTGCCTCCATCCACTACTACTTCCACATCTATTCCCATTGGAGACCCCGTTGTCTTCACTGCCCTATTCTAGCCCCTTTTCTGCAAAGATTAAGGCCACCATCCAAACTGACGAACTACGCGGAGATATTTGAGCTATTTAAGCAATTAAAATTCAATATCCCATTACTTGACGCAATCAAGCAAATACCTTCGTAAGCGAAGTTTTTTGAAAGACCTGTGCACCATCAAGCACAAGCATAACATTCAAAAGAAGGTATTCTTGATGCAGTAAGTGAGTTTCATTATCCAAAGCCCTATTGCTCCCAAGTACAAGGACCCCAGTTGTCCTACTATTTCTATTAGACTTGGGCAAAAGATGATTGAGAAAACCCTACTCGATTTGGGGGCTAGCATGAATTTGTTGGTATACTCGGTGTATGAGCAACTAGGTTGGGAGACATAAAACCAATCTGGTTGACCCTCTAATTGGCTGATCATAGTGTCGGGGTATCAAAGGGATTAGAAAAGGATGTGCTTGTTCAAGTAGTCAATTTTGTATACCTAGTGGACTTCATAGTCGTAGACACATGTCCTGTGTCAAATCTTTAAGCTCAAAAGCCCATCATTCTCGGACGTCCTTTCTTGGCCACATCCAATGCGGTAATCCATTGTCGAAATGGGCTACTTAGGATGACATTTGGGAACATGACCTTGGAATAGAACATCTTTAATAGCGGGAACCAAATGGGGGATGACGATGACATCTGAGAAGTGAGCATTATTAAGTCACTTATCTAAGAACACGTGACTTGTCATCTCTTCTCCAACCCTTTGGAGACCATACTCACAGCAGAGAAGGCCACTTTCCTAGACTCACCCGAGATAGAGTACTTGTACTCTCTCCTCAAAGTTGAAGAGGTGATGGGCACTGAAAGGTGGGTGTCCACTTTTGAAGGACTATAGCCCACCAAATTCAAAACTCTCCATCCAATGTCCAACCACCCAAGCTCGAGCTTAAAGCTCTCCCCTCTAAGCTCAAGTATGCATTTCTTGGTGATATCGAGACTTTTCCGGTAGTGATCTTTTCTAGCATTGAGGTTCACCAAGAACAAGTCATCTTGACAATTTTGAGGGCCATAGCTGACATCCAATCTATCAGTCCATTGCTTTGCAAGCACCACATATACCTTGAGGATGATATCAAGCCATCTTGCCAACCCCAACGTTGATTGAATCCCATCATGAGGGATGTTGTGCGAGATGGGGTGTTGAAGTTTTTGGATGTTGAAATTATCTACCCTATTGTTGATAGCAAATGGGTAAGCCACATCCAAGTCATTTCGAAGCAATTTGGAGTCACTGTGGTGGCCAATGAAAATAGGGATTTAATCCCTATGCGTGTTCTCACCGAGTGGCGAGTTTGTATCGAGTACCAAAAGCTAAATTCTTGTACAAGAAAATACAATTTCTCTCTCCCCATCATTGACCAAATGTTGGAGATGATATCCGCTCACCCTTTCTATTGCTTCCTAGATGGTTATTTCGAATATAACCAAATAGAAGTGTCCCTTGAGGACCAAGAAAAGACCACGTTCACTTGCCCCTTTGGCACTTTCGCATACCGTCGCATGCCCTTTGGGCTTTGCAATGTACCCGATACCTTATCTTCTGTAGGTGTATGGCGGGCATTTTTAGTGACATGATAGAAAATGTGGTGAAAGTGTTCATGGATGACTTTTCTATCTTCGGTGATTCCTTTGAGTCGTGCTTCAGAAATCTTAAGTCCATACTTGTGAGATATGAGGAGATGAACCTCGTGCTTAATTGAAAAAAATGCTATTCATGGTTATTCGAGGTATTGTTCTCAGTCACATCGTCTCTTCAAAGGGAATTGAGGTAGACAAGTCCAAAGTGAAATTTTTCTATAAACAACTCATCCCTGAGTGTGTCAAGGACATCCGTACATTCCTTGGACATGTCGGTTTCTATAGGCGCTTCATCCAAAATTTCAGGGCCATTTCTCATCCTTTGTGTCATCTACTCTCGAAAGACATACCGTTTGAGTGGACACATGAATATGAGGAGGCTTTCTCAATGCTCAAAGTTGCTTTCATGACTTGTCCCATCACGTGAATCGACACGTGAATACGAGGAGGCTTTCTCAAAGCTCAAAGTCACTTTCATGACTTGTCCCATCATGTAACCGCCAAATTGGAGCTTAACATTTGAGCTCACGTGTGATGCTAGTGACTATGCCCTTGGCGCGGTCCTAGGCCAAAGGGATGAGAAAGTGCCTCATGTAATTGCTTACGCAAGAAAGACATTGAATGACGCCCAATTGAACTATACTACCACTAGAAAAGAGCTTTTGGCAGTTGTGTTTGCACTTGACAAGTTTTGATCCTACCTCATAGGATTGCCCATTGTTGTTTACACTGACCACACCACTCTTAAGTATCTCATGATGAAGCCTGATGCTAAGACATGACTAATTAGGTGGGTACTCCTTTTAAAAGAGTTTGATCTCACCATCAAAAGACAAGAAGGGGGTAGAAAATGTGGTTGTAGACAAGAAGGGGGTAGAAAATGTGGTTGTAGACCACTTGTCGCACCTTGAATTTGAGGACCATATAACCAACCTACCCATTCCCAACTCGTTCCCTGATGAGCAACTCTAGGCCATCTCTAGTTGTCCGTGGTATGCCGATATGTCAATAATTTGGTCACAGGACAACTTCCTCAACATTGGACTTCACAAGAGCAGAGAAAATTCTTAGTGGAGGTGAGAAGTTTCATCTTCAATGACCCTTATTTGTTCAAGTTTTGCTTGAACTAAATTGTCTGGTGTTGTGTGCCCAATGATGAGCAAAGGGCTATCCTTTCATTTTGCGACACCGAAGCATGTGGAAGCCATTTCTCTTTAATGAAAACTGCCACCAAGATTCTACAATGTGGCTTCTATTGGACAAATCTCTTCAAAGATGCCTTCGAGTATTACAAATCTTGCGATAGGTGTCAACAATTGGGAGCCCTATCCTGTCAAAATATGATGCCCCTCACCCCCATCCTTATAGTCAAACTCTTTGATTTTTGGGGGATTGACTTCATGGGACCTTTCTCAAACTCTTGTGGGCATCTATTAATCCTTCTCGCCGTGGACTACGTGTTTGAGTGGGTGGAGACAATCCCGATTTGCACCAATGACCACTGGGTTGTTGTGAAATTTCTCAAAGATCATATCTTTTTGAGATTCAGGATCCCTAAGGTTCTCAGTAGTGACCAAGGTAAATACCCATGGCTACGCTCATGCTCAAATATGGTGTTAACCATAAAGTGTGTACCACATACCACCTCCAAACCAATGGCCAAGCTCAGTTAGCTAATCAAGAGATCAAGCATATCCTTGAGAAAACGGTGAACCCAAATCACAAAATTTGGTCTCTTCGATTCTTTGTAGGCTTACTATACCACTTACAAAACCGTTTTGGGCATGTCTCCATACCACTTGGTATATGACAAAGTTTGCCATTTGCCGATGGAAATGGAGCACAAGACATTTTAGGCTATTAAATAGTTGAACTATCGTATGTCCCAAGTCAGTGGCCACCACAATCTCCAATTGGATGAACTCAAGGAGATTCACCAGGATGCTTATGACAATGCCCATATCTATAAGTGTAAGGTCAAAACCTTTCATGACCAGAACATTATCCATAAGACATTCACCATCGGCCAAAAGGTTTTGTCGTAAAGCTCTTGGCTTCATCTATCGTGAAAACTATCTCCACTCATGGAGCATTTGAGATTGAAAATCCCAAGAATGGGACTACCTTTAAGGTGAATGGTTAGCACTTAAAGCCTTTCCTCGAGAATTTTGATCTCAAGAAATTTGTTAAGGAAATGTGTAACCCCATCGGTGGGGAGTCCGTTGAGTGATGTGGACCTTAATTCTTTAGGTTCGTGATATTTTATCGAAGTCTAGGAGACTATAAATCAGTGAAGTTTGAGATACCTCTAGTGTTTTCCGTGCTCGAGTGACATCTAACGATATGGTATAGCCACCTTGTCAAGCTACGTATGTAGTATCTTGAAGGTTGGGTTTGACAACATGCACGTAGAACAATGAGAAATCTACCCAAACCATCTGACTTTAATGTTAAATTCCATGGAGATTGCTTCAATACAGGATGGTGGGCAAGGAATTTGCTAGCCCCAAAGGGGGTGGTAGCCTATTAGATGATGGCACCACTTCTCAAGATATTGTTGACTTCCTCTAGTTTCCTTGGCTCGCTGACTGGACTGACTACCTGGACTAGTTCGCTTTCCAATAGTAAGGAAGAGCTCAAACCACAACCTTCGACAAGGGAGAAAAGTAGTACTTCTGTCTTTCAGGTGAAGAAAGTGGTGGATTTACATATTATTTGTCTTATGGATTTTATCATTATCAATTTTGTTCATAGATTAAGCCACTAATGAGATTGTTTTGCTGAAAGTCATTTTGCTCTTAGTAGGTAGCTGGTGGTTAAGTCATTGCAAGCTGTACATGTTATCACGTCAACCTTGGTAGTTTGGCTCTAAGCGGGGAAGATTGTGGCATTCAGGAGCCCAAAGCCATATGTGCAACTATGCATTGTAGTTGTGAGTCCAACAAAGTCTCGGTGATAGTCCTATGTGATTAGCTATGGTCCACAAGTTTGAGCTGAAAGAGTACATCTCGGGAGCCCTTCCAATGACAAAAATTTTGAAAATTTAGTGTATTACTATGTTTGGGTAATTTCCATGCGTCACAAGTAACTTGGCATATGCTCACGTAGCACAACATTGAACGTTAACTTGCCACTTCATTACATGTGCACAACCATGAACTATGTTGAACAATTTGGATTCAAAATGTGTGGGTGAGTATGTAATTGTGTAGAGTGAAGATTTATTGGTTACACATCTCACGACACTAACCTTGAACTCATCGTTTCTTGTTCCAATAAATGCATCGATTAGCTCATGTTTACATTTTGCATGCATCATTGTGGAATCCATGACAAACCTGAGAAACGATACAAGGCCATTTCTCCATGATTCGAACCACATATGAGTCCCATTGACCTCAATTTTGAACCATGTCCATCCTAAGTTCATTGAAAAACTTTAGGAAACCAAATGATATAAGGTGGATGCGAAATTTGATATGCGGTGCGTGTCGTGTGGTCGTAACCAACCAGTCGACCAAGTGTGTTTCAATGGAAGGAAATTACAGAAAGCAAAGAGCACCAATGCTTCAAATTTCAATACACCGGTGCTTACCCCTTCTGACAAGAATTCAAAAAATGCAGAAACAACCTTGCACTTGTGCCTCAAAACCCATAGCACCAGTGCCTCTTCCTTGCAGCAAAAATCAGAGAGATACATAATAGCCCTAGCACCGATGCCTCAAAAGTCTTAGTCCCAGTGCCTCCTCATTCCAATACAAGCCAGTAAGATATAGAAAGGCTAAGGCACCGGTGCCTCAAAAACTCTTTTACCGGTGCATCGTTGGAAATTTCAAAAAAAAATATTAGAGTATAAATACACCAAATGTTATAATTTTAAACACTCCCATGTTTTCAAATTCCCATAAGAGAGAACAACGGTTACTCCCCAAAAGAGCATCAGTTCTCCTCCTCCCCCCTCTCTCTCTAATCGTTGCCAGTCACCATCTCTAGCGACCATCACTGCACGTATTGCTCTCTCTCTCTCTCTCTCTCTCTCTCTCTCTCTCTCTCTCTTCTCAGTTTGAACAACACAGAGGAGTTTGGGATTAATGTTTTGGCAGATTTTGCAGTTTCTCAGAGATTTCTCAATTTTGTATTGGTTGTTGCACAAGTATTTGGGTAAGCACTCTACCATTGATTTTCTCTCTCTCGATTCGAACATGGTTAGGAGGAAAGAACTTGGTATCTCCATTGGAGAACCTAACCCTAATCCCACCCCACTAAGGCAAGAGGAAGAACAGTCAGAACGCAATTTGGGATGAACTTGAAAATGCTTCCATGTCCATTCCTAAGGATAAAGGAAGAACTCCTATGGCTTCTAAACCTAGGTCTAAATCCAAGTCCAAATCTAAACCTACACCAAAATCCAAACCTACGGGGAGATTGAAAAGGAAAAAGCAAGGGAATTCAGGGGAGTTTAAGAGTAAGAGACAAAGGGTGTTAG
>JABCMJ010016820.1:0-15064 GCA_014822125.1 Arbutus unedo
TGACTTAGGCCGGCGCCTTAACGACGCACTTTTGCCAGCCGGTCAGTGATTTTAATTTAAAAATGGCTAAAAATGCATAACTTACCGGCTTGACGTTGGTATTCTAAGTAATCGATTCTTTTTTCAATAGTCTTCATTTTTATTTAAAGAAATTGGTCGAGTGTTCTGCTGCATGTCCTCAAGTGCATTCTCATCATGCCCTAATTATAAGTTGATTTAACATATCATAAGACTGATCGACATAATTGATTGATTTAGATGAGTCGACTTGAGCAGTAATAATCCTATCAAATCGCGAATAAGCTATGTTCGACCGGATCTAACATCCAAACACTCAAAATAAAAAATCATTGAAAGCAAAATGCAAAATGAGGGCAGCCAAGCACCCCCAAATTGAACTGCCAAAATTTGTTCTTCTGTTGTCAAGTAGTTGTGTCTTAATTTAGTTTGAAAATTTAAACTCAAAAAATTGCCAAAAATCATTAAAAAGGTCCATGTCGCTTTCTCTTCTCAAAAATTTCATTTTGAGATATTTGATTGATTTGTGATTCTTATTTTTGTTATCTTTTATCAATTTGTTTTTATTGGTGAGTAAATCTAGTGTAGATCTATTTGAAATGTGAAGAAATTTAGATATTAAAAAAAAAGGGTTAAAAAATAGTCGGAAAGACAAAAAATAATGTTGATTAAGTTTTTACTTTAGTTCCCTTTTTATGATTGTTTATTTTCCAAGTATGTCTAGACTAGATATATTAAATACATAAAAAAATTCAAAAAATTACAGGAAAAGATTACAAAATTTTATATAACTTCAAGTTATATAAAAATCATCTGGCTTCCGCAAAGAACAAAACTTTCGAGTCAAACTTGCAGTGGCTAAGCCCAAATTGACTCCAAATGGTTGAAGAACTAGTTTAAATGAGGGTTAAATTTCACCTGAGGTTACTGACGTATGACGTTTTGACAAATGTGTGCATTTTTATTTTGTAAAATATTCTTTTTTAGAATTGCTGATGTCATGGTATAATTATATGAAAAATTCCATTTTATCTCTTATATCTATATAACAAAATAATTTGGTATTTTGAAAATGTCTCCTCATATATTAATTTTTTTGTAAATTTTAATGGTTGAGATGAAATATGAAATTTGAACTAATTGATAAGATTAAAATAGGAAAGTGCTATTGAGGATAAGTGTGATATCGCGTCCTATATCGAAAATTTATATTGGTGATCTTAGATATATAATAAGTTATGTAAACTATTACTAATAACTTGGGATTAAGTATTTTGGATCACGTGGTTGGACTCAAACATGTTATTGGGTCAGTGGTATACATGGGACATTACAGATGATATTAGAGACACCCGTGTACACAATCGAGTTCGTGGTCGAGATTTTATTTGGTAGGGAACACACTTAGGGTTAGGCCGTAGTGACTCTAGTGTATAACCCTTTGCGATAGCACAAGGTTTTAAAGGTGGAGAGATTGTGACATCCCGTCCCACGTCGAAAGTTTACATGGGTGATCTAATTGGATATATAATAAGACATGTAAATTACTACTAATAACTTAGGCTTAAGTATTTTAGGTTATGTGATTGGACTCGAACACATTATTGGGACAGTAGTATATATGGGGCGTTATAATAAGTTGGAATCCCACATTGGTAAACAGATAAAAAAATTCAAAAATACAAGGTAAGTTAGTGTATAAAATAGATGGGCTAAGATTAAGCAATTTATTTTTGGCCTTTTGACTAAGATCAAGTATAATATTTATTCTTATTAGTTTAGCATTTGATATGATATGTTTGAAAATTAAAAAAAATAATAAAGACAAAAAAAAAAGTCAAACGGTGTGTTTTGATTTATTTTCATATTTAGTAACTTTTTATTTTATTTTGAACATGGCTTTATATTTTTTACATTTGTTTCATGGAGACGAATTAATGAATCATAAAAAAATTAATGTAAAAATAACAAATACAAAAAATCAAATAAAAATAAAAAATAATTTATTTAAGTTCAGCCGAATTTAACTTAAAATTCGGCATAAGATTGACTACAAGTTTAATTTATTTTCATAATTTTAAAAAATAATTATAAGTATTTAGACAATAACAAATATTTTCTTTAATAAGTATGACAAATTTTTATTTTTTTATCTTTTGACAAATTTTTATTTTTTTATCTTTCTTTAATAATATTGAACTTCATTTAGAATAACATCAAAATTGATTTTACTCAATTTTCTTAATCATAAGATTTAAAAGTTAATCACTTTCCGTGCGGTGCACGAAGCATAAAAAAGTAGTAAATGAAAACAAGCATAAGAATTATATGAATGTGCTCACATAAATATTATTTTTATTTTACATTTTCAATTTTTCAGTTACTAAAATCATAGAATTGGCCTTGCTCACTAGACTTTCCCAGATTTAACTATAATAAAAATATGTTAAAGTGTTAGGATGATACGTGTATGGACCCATATTCTTAAAAATAATAAAAATTTAAATCTCATATATTTGGAAATTTCCACAAATTAAATATATATTTTATCTTACCCACATATATTTTCATTCGTGTTTGCTTATTTTATACATACATCACATGCCCTTTTACAAAACAAATGGTCTTTAAAAAATGTGAACTCATATACTAATTTTTTCTAACTTTGGATAGTTAGAATGCATTATGATTTTGATTAAATTTATAAGATTAAAACAAAAAAAGTGCTATGCATACAAGTTTGAATCCCATATTTTTAAAGAGATAAAAAAATATAAGATAGATTAGCGTATAAAATAAATGAACTAAGACAAATAAATTCATATATTTCTTGGCCTTTTGACTAAGATCAAGTGTGTATCTATTCTTATTAGTTTAATATTTAATACGTGAGTCATCGGGTCCCTCGCGAGTTTCCTTTGGTTGCCTTGAGAGTGGAAGACTCAATTTCTAATCCCATAAATTATTGGTTATAAAATTTCCCCCCAGAGAAAGAATGCATCTATATTTATTTTATTAATTTAATGGAATTTTCTAATTTATGATTATGGATTTATTGATCGACGGCAGCCTTGAATTTGTTGGTATATATTTATTTTTTCACATGCTTTTGGGTTGTTGCTATATAATAATTTTGTTTTGTTTCTTGGGAGATTGGTTTGCTATAAATCTTTTTCCCTTTGGTGTCTTCAATTGATCAAGTCTATTTCTTGTTTTAATGGTACAAAAATAATGATAAGTATGAATGCACCTCCTGTCTGAATTTTTTTTTATCATTTATAAAGATGATAATGTATGTATTTTGTGTTTGAAATGTTATTTAAGTTAGACTGCTTAATTGGATGTTATATTTTATTTTTTTTAAAAGAAACTAATAGAAATTTAAAAAATGTAATATTTATTTTACTTGACTTTCGTTATAATGATTAGTTTTTACGAATCTAATTAGTAGTATAACTGATTAGTTCACTTAGTGTGAATATTTTAAATTTCGTAGAGAATACCTTTCTATAAAAAAATTTAATTTTCAATCCAGTGTCATCAGATACAAGGAACTCGATAGTATATAATACAACACATTTTCCTCCCTTCCCCCTTTCAATCTACCCTATATACTTATATTTTTTCGTTCCTATTAAATTATTTGAAATCTTAAGTGAATCCCAATTTTTTATTTCTATGAAATTATTTTCTTTTGAAATCTTAATGAGCCCCATTATATTTTTATTTCTATTAAATTATTATATTTCTAAATCTTAACTGACCTCATTATATTTTTTCATTCCTATTAAATAATTTTTTGGAATCTTAAGTGAACCCTATTATATTTTTCATGCCTATTGAATGTACCATAAAGAATGAAAAATGCCCATGACGGATAATTTATCCCCACAATACTACTGAGGGGTATGTCAGAGTGAGCTGCCCGTCGTCGAATCCATCGATGAGTACCACGACTGGTCCTAAACGGATTTGTTGGAGAAGCAAAGGCTTCAGTCCGCCGTCGTGGTCTCGCTCTAACCTATCAATTGACAAAAGGAGAGAGAGGAAATAAATCTAAGAAATCAAAGGACAAACGTGAAAATTAAGAAAGGGATATATCATAGGGGTTTGTCGGACAAGCGCCAAGGGAAAAACGATGAGAGAGGGAGGCATCAACTAATTACATAGTGTTATACATCTGAACCTAAGCTTAATTTTTATTTTTTTCTTTATTTAAAAAAATTGTATTTGTTAGTTATTATCGAAATTTAGTAGATTATTGATTCGTCTTAACGAGCAAAATCTAAATAGTAAAAAGTTATGATGAAAAACTTAAAAAATGTTACTAAAGAAAATACTATTCAGTATTTTTACATTGTTTTTAATTTTTACAGGTACTTTTACATTGTTCTTTTTTTTTTTTAACTTTTTAAAAAATTTGTTCATAAGTTTTTACCTTTATGAAACTTTTCGCGAGATGAACTAATAATTGGTAAAAATTTAATGTAAAACTAGCACATGTAAAAAAAAAATTCAATGAAGATAAAAAAAACAATACAAGAATTAAGGAAAGTCAAATTGTGAATTTACTAAAGACAAGAAAGAACAAGTTGGTGTGCTAAGATTGATATATATATATATATATATAGAGAGAGAGAGAGAGAGAGAGAGAGAGAGAGAGAGAGAGGCATCAACTGATTATATAAGAAGGGTAATAAGGCATCAACTGATTATATAAGAAGGGTAATAAGGATTTCACACTTAATATTAACAGTGTCAGCCATGAAGTAACGACAGAGGATTTGAAGGGAATAATTCGTAAAACAACGAGTTGTATTTGTCAATACCTTGGGGGAGGACAGTAGATTTGTCATTAAATTCAGGGGACATATGTGAAGTTTATCAATAAAAACCAAGAAAAGAAGGTTACACGGGAATCCTCAGGCATGCGCCGATCAATTTTGCTGCCTAATTCCCATCCATTGTTATCGATTGAAAATGACAGAAAATAAATATATTGCCGGAGCAACATTAACAACTTCAGCATACAAAACATTGTACATCAACCAACTCTTTTCTTTTAATCAAAATTTACTATTTTTAGACATAATTTTTTGCTATTGTTTTTTATGAGTCAATTTACGTGAACCGATCTCACCACCAATTATATTTCAATTAAAACTTTAGAAGGAAGCAAATTCTTAAATCCCAAAATTTAACCACAATGCCAGATATTATTGTTACCAGAGTTATCAATGCATTATCGTATCATCCATACCTATCCATATGTACATTGTGCTGTATAAAAGCGATACCATTAGGTCCACTATTGTACTGGCTAACATTCGGACAATATTGGGCTCGTATTGATACTGGGCGGGAGGATTTTTTTTAAAATTTAAAATTGATGATTTTTTATAATTACACATAAATTGAGACTAAAAACGTAATTAAATCTTGTAGAGTAAAATTATCCCTTTTATGCTTAGTGATCTATTTAAGTTGTGATGTTTTATTTTATATATCAAATTTGATTTTTTGTTAGACAATGTATATTATCTTATAATGAAATTCAAAAAAGGTATGCCGGAATTCACTCCGTACCATAGCAGTAACAAAAATAGTACAGTTGTCGATATGAGATTGATAACTTTGATTGTTAATGTCTTTTTTATTTTGTTTTTAAATTTCTGACTAAAGTTAGACGTAATAAAAAAAAGCAACAACATATAAAACTTTTTAAAAAAATCACTAAAAATTGAAAAAAAATGATTATTTTAAAATTATTTTTAATTGATGAGTCCGGATTGGCTCCACTTACACTCTATCGCATCGCTTGATTACTTTTATGGTCGAACATTACTCAAATCACACAATAATCATTCGTTCAGTTAAATAACAGTTCAACTACTAAGGCTTAGTACTTTATTTACAGAGTCCTCATTTAATGACCTTCTCCTCCTAATGTGGAATGTGGAGATTTGGTGACCAAAAGTGATTACTCTTCGAAATATATCGACTATCATAAGCTCACGTGAAATCCACCCAATATAAGGGGTTACAAGGCCAAAAGACCATGTAGACTATTAGAAATATCATTCACACTCTCTTACATACACCTCTGCATCTTGATTCGTCACTTGGTCGTTGGAGATTTTTTTACTGAAAATCACACCCAATACAAAAGTACGAAGGTGATTGTCGTCACATTTTCAACACTAACAATAAAATTTTTAGAGTTTTCTTATTTGAACTTTTTAAACTCCATTCCATATTTTTATACTTTTCCTAATTCGTATGGTTAATAGAAATAATTAACACCAAAAAATTGATAACGAATAACAATTAACATCAATAATGTCTACCATTGTTCTAAAACACCTAAGCTATGGAAAATTCAGCCTATATTACAGCTTAATAACAAAAAAAGGCGGCAGCGAATGTTACGCTGGCAACGAGATAAAATTAGAAATGTAATAAAGGATATTTAATTATACAGGGTGGCGGGTCCATCTTTTGCTCTCAACCGCCGTCACATCACCCTCGACACCCATCTTTAGCGACGTAAGCAAGCGAGCCCTCGAGAAGAACGGCGGCGTCATGGAAAACACCCACCGGTCCGACCGCCCCAACGGCCTCCATCTACTACTTCCTTCTCCCCTCCTCGAACTCCCTTCAACCGGCAAAACGACGACGCAGCTAATCGTCCGTTTCAGCCTCTGACGCATCATTTGCCTCCTCACCTCCACCGGCAGCCTCAGCGTGTACCTCTCAAAGTTCTCTCCTGGTTGAAACAGTGAGTGACCCGTCGAGTGCGACCTCGGAAACCTCCCTTCTCCCCACAGACTCCGTTTCGGCACTTCACTAACTTGTGCCTCCCTGTTTGGACTTCCGTCAATGTCAATTGAAATCTGAATTTGATTTTGTGCTTCACCGAGTCCGACCGGGTTACTCGAATGAGTTGACTCAGTTCCTTCGACGAGTTGGTTTTGGCTCTGCGTGAGGTTCGCTCGACAGACGGGACAGGTAATATGAGAGGCCAACCAAGCGTCTATACACTCGGAATGAAAAACATGATCGCATTTCGGCAATAAACGCAAAGTGTCGTCGTTTTCGAATTCGGCTAGGCACACCGCGCATTCTAGCGTTCCTCCTTTGCCGATTTTGAGATCTTTAACCTCAGAGTATTGAAAAATGGGAAACGAATTGATCACTTCGTCATCGAGGCCGCACTTCCTCTGCCGCAGTCGTGCAGCGGCGAAGGGCCGGGAATTTCCTGCTTCGGCAGAGTCGTCGCCCCAGTGACGGATGTAGAGAGATAAGAAGCCCATGAGGAAGAAGGCGCCGATGAGAACCACGATTAGAATTGCAACTGACGGACTAAAGTTCGAGTAAGCGATATCCTGTGAGGAAGAATCCGGACTCATTTGCGCGGTGGCGGAAGGCGGCGCCGCCAAGAGTAGGAGCAGGAGGAGGACAGGGCAAATAATTCCATACGAGTGAAAGTGGATGTGCGATCTTGAACGGCTGCGATTGGTCATGGCTGTTCGATTAAACGGCGGCTGCACCATGAAACGAGAATTTTATGCTGTGAATATGAGAAAGGAGTTTTGAATTCAGTGGTTTTATGTAAGAGGAGGACAAGTGGGGTGGTGTCTTGAGAAGGAAGCTAGGGGATAGTTTCGTAACGAGCAATTTTACGAGTATATTTTTTGTATATAAATCTGAATATAAAATATATTTAGAACTATTTAATATACGTAAATTCTCATTATCTTGTAAAGTTTTGCATATATTGAATGAGTCCAGACTAAAGTTATTGAGTTTTATGTCCTGCATCGTCTTGCACCGGAGTCAGAACGGGACATGCAAAAATGTGTACCGTTCTGACAAAATTATCACTTATTTTAGCCGGTTCCGACGGTATATCGGATCTCAATTGAGTCATGTGTTTTTTTAATTTTCTGGGTAGTTTTAGGTGAGTGAAATAACGGAAAAAATAAATACGGTGTTGGATAATAGAATTCATTGGTTTAGTGGTGGGCTTTCTAGTGTTATTTTAAGCATAAATTCTAATGAAAGAGTTGCGGAATGTAAAAAATAAAATAAAAAAGTTATAATCAAATTCTTCAGTCATTCAAATTATTTACTAGATTGTGTAAATTGTTTAATCAAGTATACGCTAATTAATTTTATAAATTTGGTTGAATAAATGATATTAAAATATAATAAATTTATTATTTCAATAATTTATTTTTTAATTGTGAAATTTATTTCATACATCAATATAATTTTTCTTAAAAAATATTATTTGAAAAATTTATATTATTTTTTAACTATAAATCTGACAGTATACCCTATCAGCTAAAACCAGGAAAATTAATAATATTTTTTCAAACACATGTATATTTATGTCGGTGCACTTTCGTTTGAATTAGTAAACTTTCTTTTTCGAAATTTTGGGCATATGCAAGCAATGACGTTAATTTTATGGATATGGATATCCGAGGTTCATTAATGATAACGAGAAGTAGTTCAGGTCTTTAATCTGACTGTATAGATAGGGTCCACTTATTTCTTTACACGTAGGGTCCACACTTATGTTTCACTTATTAGAAGTCAAAATTGTAAACAAAAATATACACACGTTATTTTTATACATCACTCAAAACTATGTTATTTTGTGTTGAAAAAAATTATTTTTATTTTTTACTCATATTGTTCAAAATATATTTGAGTCTTCCTCAATATAAAACGATGTAGTTTTGAGTGATATACAAAAATAATGTGTATATAATACTCTTGAATTTGTAAAAAGAATACAGTGAATAGTAAGATAGAGATATAGTAGGAGGAAGATATAATATAGATGGATGAATAGTTATAAATAATTTATTTAAATATTTTTAAAAAAAAAAAGAATATAATATATATGAGTAGGTTAATCAGATTTTCATAATTAATAAATAACACGAGTCGCTCATTTATTTACATTTTTTCTCTTCACAAAACTGTTCTATACGTCGAGCACTACAAAAACAAACAATTCAAATTTTATTTTTAAAATCAAAATCATATGCGTTCAACAAACAAATCAGGCATCCCGTTTTTGTTTTGAGTAACACAAATCCAGAGTAATTTCTTCAATTATTAGAAGTTAGTTTTTTATTTATTATAATAGAGTGTTCGGCTAGGATTCGGAGAGATTGTAATACAGTTTTTTATATTGCGTGTGTAATGTGGGCAAAATGATATAATTTTTTCAATTTTACTCTCGAGACTATATCATTTTGATCTCATGCATTTTAATAGTAATTCACGTGATAAGTTAAAATAATTTAACAAAATAGGCAAAATTATTATTTTACCTGCATTACACGCGCACTACAAAAAATTACAACACAGCTCCACAAAATCTGTTCAGTCAACTCACGTGAGGAACTAGGCTCACCTACATAGTGAAATTTAGTTAACAAAGTAACTTGACGAATCGCTCAAGATAGATTAGTATGGTATAAGAGCAATGCAACAATCTCATAATTAGAATTAAGGAATTCTTTCCGACTTCAAAATCGAAGGTCATTATTCACTTTAATTTATAAAATCATAAGCATAAATGAGATCATGACTTTTAATTTTGAATTCATGAAAATTTCCTAGTTCTTATTATGGACCATAAAATTTTCTATGGTATAAACTGTAAATGATGAGATAGAGGAGTCTAGAAGGAACTAGAAGATACCACAATGTTTCTAGAAACCTTTCTTTAAAAAGTAACACGCCTGATTAGGTAATATTGTGAATGAAAAATAATTATTTAAAGTAATAAAATTATTGTTTAATTAGCAATTTTAATTACGTATAGTTGTACATGTTTTGAGGGAGGAGAGGGGAAGGAAGTCTAGAAGGGTCTGGGGGCTACCAGACTATTTCTAGACTGCTTTAAAAACAGCTAGCAGATTAGATTTAGGTTAGATTAAAGTCTTAACTCTATTATTGAATTACTTCTTTTATTTTTCTTTTAATTATTTTTGTGTCTTATTTTTACAAATTACTGGTTAATTTTGACTAAAAGAATTATAAAATTAGAAAAAAGTGAACCAAACTTCAAAAGAATGTATAAAATGATAAAGATAATCCAAGATAGTTATTTATTTAAAATTTTTTTAAATCTTTGGTAAACTTTTTAAAACGCTTTATCGTCAAAGTTTATTGTTTCAATTTCTCTAGGTAAGACGAAATAGTTCTTTCTTATAAAATTCACAAAAAAAATTAATATAAAAAAACAATATGAAAAAAATGGACCAAATTAGACCATAGCTCTTTGGAAGCAAACATGCATGGTTAACCCTCAAATTCGCTACGAGCAATGAATTTCATCCTGAAAATGGAGGTACCCACTTACTTTTGGAATTCCTAGCTTTCACCAAATTCCAATTTCAAAATTTAAGATAAAGACATACTCTTGCTCCTCTCTTCTTCTCACGTCAAATTCTGTGTCCCTCTCCGGCCCTCTCCCTCTTGACACGGTCTCTCCCACCACCACGGACGTTCCACCACCACGATATCCTCTCTTCTCTCTCTTCCATCTCAAGCAGTCTCTTCTCGTCACACTATCACCGACGAGCAACCCCTAACCCACCACCACCGACGGCAACCACCACAGCCGACAACCACCACCGAACCCTCCACGATAACCACTCGATTCACCACTAAAACAACTGCGACCACCACCAACGTCGGCGCTTCACCCTCCACCGCATACCACCACCACGTCGCTACGATTTCCCCACGAATAAGGTATCTTGGTCTCTCGAATTTTATTTTGTTTACCCATGAGCACTTCTCATATTGACTTGGTTAATTTTGTGTTAGAATTGATTGTTTTTCGGAAATTTGGGATAGTTAACTGTTGTTCAGTGTTTAGCTTATATTAGGACAAGATTTGAGCTTTTCTTCTAGTTAATCCCCGCAGCAGTCTAACTCGCCTCCAATTTTCCACGAAGCCTTCCCATTATGCACCTGATTTCGCAATCAATGAAATCGGATCCTAAGAATACATGCATCATAGAATATGTTGCAACAATTTCTAAATAGATAACACTGCCTTGTATATTGCATATTGAGAAATCTAAGTTCTAGTTGTGGAAATTGTACTTGTTATACCTTGTCGAATGTCGATAAGAAATTACTGATAATATATTCTTTATCAGCCTTATTTAAGTTGGTTTCATTTTAGAAAATTTTCACCATTGATATTTTTATTTATATTATGAAATTTAGGATGGAAGGACTAATATATTTAAATCGTTAGTATAGTTTGACACGAACTAATTCGTCATTAAGCATCTTCTAACCATTTTTTCCCCTCCTTTTTATTTACTTTCCTTTGTAGTCGGGTGGCTGCAAGCCATCAAATGATTGCAATTTTGCCTATGTTAGCCCAACCAACGGAGGAGAAGCCAATCCAAATACCACAAGCAGGATGCCATTGATTTGAGAAGCTTCTATTGTCAAAGAAAGAGTTAAGAAGGCATCTTGAACATGGAAGTTGCTCCTTTGGAGGTTTCAAGAAGTAGTCGTGGTGTTATATTTTATTTCAAATTTTTTTGTGATGTTTATCAAACGATGTGAGAATGAACAACTTTTTGCATTTGATAAAACTTTCATTAATTGAAATGTCTTGGAGAAGTGTTTGAAGTTTATTTCTACTTTGGTTTAAAGTTTGTGAAAAAGGATTTTTTCGGCATTGGTTTGGCGTCGCTTCTGGGCATCAGTATGGTTCCTTCATTGTGATATGGTGTGCAGAGGTAGTGAAATGCTACATCTGAGCAAACATTTGTAGTGGAATTGGTTGGTTATGAGTTTGTTCCATTTTCACTTGCTTGTTTTTACCTTCTAATGAACCACTTATCCCATTGGCAATTTGGAAAATTTTGACATAGTTCTATTTCTTTATAACCTAGCCAACGCATCGCTTCTCAAACTAACGACGATGACAATGGAATAACATCAAACAACATTGTATATGAGTCCACGCTAGGCTGAAAACATTGAATTTATTCAACAACATAGAAGTGTACGCAAAATTCAAAATATAACTGTTTTTGAACAACTGTTGCAACAATTACAAAATATAACTATTATAGGTAACCACCACCATTGAAGATGTCATTATTGTGGCTTGAATAGAGGAGTAGCAGTAATAGGGTTATGCTCTTGTTATTGGAAGCTGAATCCGATTGTGGATTTTCCAGTGATTTCTCCCATGGGAAGATTGCTACTGGCTATGCCCTTCACATCATATCTGCTCATATCGAAGTTACTCACTGCATTTGAACCCCGAAACTTGATCACCGCAATATCATAGGCCTCCGCAGCTTCTTCTTGGGTGGCTGCGATGCACAAAATTTACATTAACATTTAGATATTCTTCGCAAATTTTTATCAAAATAAAACCCGTTGAATTAATATATAGGGTATGAATTAATGGACAAAGTAAACAAAAAGGAAAAAGAAAAAGAGGAAAGGGACTTCAAATGCATAACAAGAATGAAGAAGCTAACAGTTTGCTAATAGAAACTAGCAAACTCAGTTCAAATTGCCCATCAATGGGCGTCTTCACTAAGTTTTAACCAGCTTAAATAATAACTTTCATCCTCATTCATGACATTGATTTAACATGTTAAAATCACAAAATATAATATTAATCTAAGTTCTAAACAAGAAACTCTTTTGGGTTTTTGATTGTCATCAACAATACACAACCAGCTGACTCTGTATTTCAGAAAAATGGAAGATTACCTAATAAACAAACAAGGTATGAGAATTATAGTTTATAAATGGGTCATAGCTTACAAAAATCAATATCAAGAATCAGCACTTGTTTCTTTTAGTATTGACTTAGGCATAAAATCAAACACTTTAAAGTCAATATTGCAACCGAGTAAATCAAACATTAAAATACCTGTAAGTTTCCACAAGAAGCAACACTGAGAAGTGAATTCACTAGCATTTTTAGGTAGAGATTTCCATCACGCAACAAGGTATCAAGTTACCCATTCCAATGTCATTAAGAGAAGTTAGAAGATGTGTAGACACTATAGTAAAATCAAAGCCAGACCATTTACACGTGCAATTAGCCCGTAGAATGAGCATCAATAGGTCATAAACTGACTTCTTAACCATCTAAATTGCATATTTTGGTTGAGAAAAATATGCACAAACAAATCTTTGAGCAAAATCTAAAGCATTCATTCAAAATTTTGCTCAAATATTTGATTATCAAGTCCAAGCTGAGATCTATACAAAAAAAATACAAGTCCAAAGACAATGACAAAAGACTAAACAGTTTCAGAGTCGACAAAAAGGAAAGTGAGATAATCAAATCACCATCCGATGGTGGTCGTGAGTCGATGGTGGTAGGGGGGTTTGGGGTCAGCCGTCAATGGTGGTGTGACAAGAATAGACTGTTTGAGATGGAGGAGAGAGGAGAGCGGCTATCGTGGTGGTGGGGGGAGGCTGCGCCAAGAGGAAGAGGGCCGGAGAGGCAAAGAATTTGACCTGAGAAGAAGAGAGGAGAGAGAATGTCTTTATCTTTAATTTTAAAATTGAAATTGAAATTTGGAGAAAGCTGGGAAGTTCCAAAAGTGAGTGGGTCCGCCACTTTCCATGTGGATCAGGATGGAGTTCAGGATGAAATTCATTGCTCGTAGCAAATTTGGTTAACCCTTGCGTACAAGAGTAGCTCGCTGATGATGATGGTGCATTTAAGGTAAAACGGCTTAAAAGGGCCCAAAAATTGACAGCAACAAAAGGTATAGGAAATTTTTTAATATTATTAATTCATCAAAATAAATTTTAAAATTTATTGTATTAAATTAGACAACACTATTCGTACTGGTTACTAGATAAATTTATTTGTTAAAAACTGAAGAGATAAATTTATCTGTTATGATTCTGTATGGTTGTCGAAAATATTATCGAAAAATGTCTTCAACGGCCAAGGTGGCAAATACAAGTAGTTGGTGGTCACCGAGTGATGATGACGTGATTGGAGAAGGTGTAGCAAATAATTAAATATTTGAGAGAGTATTTATGAGTTACAATGGTAATTTTGTCGATAAAATTCTCTCTCTCAAAATTAAAGAACCTTAACTTGAAGTGAAGACTTGTAAATGTACGAATCTTAAATGTTATGTACAGTTCGTCTATAATAAATGAAACATTATGTCTTGGTTTTGAACTTTATGCCAAATTTCTGTTGAAATATGATGACATGATATCCCATACTTTTTGATAGCTATACTCTATTATAGGGTTCACATGTTTAAGTTCTTTCGAATGTGAAAAAGAGAATTCCAGACTTTTCCCTAGTAGTAAATCAATCTTTTGATCCTATTGTGTTAATTTAACGCCTAGTGCTCTATATGGCATGGACAAAGATACATATACTACTATTGAATCAAATAATCACATGGAATATGGAAAAAAGTAAGAACGAATGCAAGAATGATATAATATTTTGTTTATTCATATATACCTTGTAACAATTACGTATTTAAGTTAAGACTTTTATCAAATGCAACAGACACGTAGATCTGTTTTATATATCTAAGGTTTGATTTTAAACCTATTCATATGGATGCATGAGTGGTATTTATAAGTACTAAATCAATTTATTCAATATTATTCTTGGTTGGCATATAGCAAATGTTACCGATTTTATCTTTGTAAGTTTTACTAGATACGCCGTATATATTGCTTTTGAAAAACCTTCTCAAGAATTAAGAGATTCATTCGAGAAACTTCAAGAGCTGATAGAAATGCGGTAGGAGTTCAGATAAGACCCTTAACAGATGCATAATATTATATCTACCCTCAGCCCATTGTTTGTGCTTGAAACATTCGGCAGAAGTCACTGAAAGGGAAATGATTGTTCGTTTAAGAATAAATTAACCATAAAAACCAACATAAAAGCCCACATGTTAAAATTAATGACTTGTTTGTTGTTTTAGATTTTGGGCTAAGAATACTAATTTTGTATCAGGTAAAGCAGCTTAAA
>JABCMJ010016822.1:0-26624 GCA_014822125.1 Arbutus unedo
AAATTTACTATGAAATCTGTCAATTTATCAGATATCTCCGTTACCTTCAAATTTACTATGATATATGCAAATTTATCATGGATGACAGATGTTGTTTCTTACTTACCAATTTACCATAATCTTCAAATTTACCATGATATCTGAAAATGTACCATAACCTGTAGGTGTTGTTCATTTTTAGCAAATTTATCATAACCTTCAAATTTACCATAATATAAGAAAATGTACAATAACCTTCAAATATACCATGTCTGAGTCGGTATCATCCAAACCAAACATGTATTCCAACGATTCTTACCTTACCCTAGCCCGTAGTCCGACGAAAATAATTCGACTTTCGTCGTGCTTCTCCGGTAGCAGTCAAATTAAATCCGTACTCCGCATTCCGGTACCGGCGGTCGATATTTTATAGATGTGGTGTGGTGTTTATATGCGATTCTGGTGAGTTGATAGATTCCGAAGTCCTAGATCTATGGTGAGAATTGTTGGTCATTTTTTTCAGTCCCACGATTTTAAGAGAGACGAGTCTGATACTTGGGAGAGAACTATTAATGGTATGTTTTTAAAAATTTACTGCTGACCTTGATTAATGTCAAGATAAAGATAAATTTAATATTTTTTCCTCAAACATAATTTACAAATATTATTCTAATTTTTAAAAAAAACACTCAACCAAACATTAATATATCTTGCGTAGTTTCCCAACTCTCTCTCTCTCCTTTTTCCTCATTTGTTGTAGAGCACAAGTAGAGTGACAATTGAGTCAAGTGAGATCATTTAATGCCCACAAATTCTTCTTAGTCAACAAGACATGTGATACCAGATACTATAGTTAGTAGCATTTAATGCCTTAGTTTAGAATAAACTATTTTCTTTTTAAAAATAGTGGAATTATATAACTCATTATTTTTTTAAATATTTTTTGATTTGTCTCAATAAAAAAATTAAAAAACGTAGACGATGTTAAAAGGTACTAAAAATCGTTTTTTTCCAAAAAAAAAAGATCATCTTTACTGAATTTTTTGAGATTATGGTAATAATTTTCTATCTTATGTATCATTTCGAGAATGATTAAAGTCAATTGAATTAGTTAAAATGTTAGAAAAAATGATCATGAAGACAATGACAATGACCTTTTAAGAAAGAAAAGGCTGATAATAATAAAAAAATTATGGCAAAGGGTTGGCACATTTCCCTAAAAAGTTGGTACAAATAGTCAATTTTAGAGAATACAAGTGGAAGCCTACCCTCACATCAGTCTCTGGTAAGGGTCAGATATAATTTAATACAAAATAACTCTCACAAGAGTTTTCGTTATGCGTCGAAATGACGAGATTTAATACGGAACGTACGTTTTGTATTAAATTTCTAATATTTAGAGTCTGTTTGGTTAATGGGTGTTGTCACAAATTGTCATATATCTAATACTCATAATATATCCAAATATAGAATTTCTAGCTACACATATATAAATATCGGTTTGGTTTGATACGGTTGGTGTAATGAAGGGAAAAAAACACAAAACTGAACAGAAAATCCCAATAACTTGTAAAGCTGAGCTCAGGCTTCAAACTTATGGCTGGCCATTGGTAGCTAAAGAGGAGCATGAACTTCTTTAAGACATCAGTTATGACTCTGACAAAATTAGATGTGGTGGTTGGCCTGAGCTACCCCCCTTTTAATTGGTGGACCTTCCTAAAAATCCAATCCATGCCTCAGAATTACTATTATCCAGAAAAACAAACACAAAAAAGAGCATTCCCAAATCTTACTAGCTTTTCCCTCCTCTCCAAACACTGCTTTAATGTGAAGTACATAGCACAATCTAACATGGGTATGATCTGGGTTCTCCAACTGTGTCTTTGTACTGCAGCAATGGTGGTGGTGGTGGTGGTGGGTGTGTTTAACTCGGCTGAATCAACGGTTCTGATTCGTTTCGATCAAGCTCCACCGGCACGATCGAGGTTCTCCACTGCCGTTTTCCGGTACTCGGTTATGGAGCTGGATGGTTCCAATGCATGCAACAACAATGGTTGCTCCATTCACTGCAAGGTAAAAAAAAATCCTATGATATACTTTTTTTTGCTCTGTTTTAAGGTTTAGAAGTTGACTGTATTGTATTGCAAAGGAAAGTTTATATACCCCAAGGGCCTGTTTGGTTGATTGGAAAATACATGGGATTGGATTACCAACTCCTTGGGACTGCATTTTGAATGTTCGACTGTAAGCATACAGTGGATCCAGAACAAATTACCGGTAGAGCTACCAAATTTAAAAGTTAATCACTACACATGAAAGAAAATTCTAAACATGGGCACAAAAATTAAAATATTCTACACATGCATGTAAAAAAGACAATTCTGTAATTTCACATAAATAACAAGTGCAAGAAATAAAAGAAGCTATTCATATGGGAATGACATATTAGAGAGTGTTCATGTAGTAATACATGGGAGCAAGTCCCTGACACCAAGATCCACTTTGACTTCCATTAGGGGCAGTATTTGTCCACATTAATCTCAAAATGATAATGCACGTTTTAAATAAACAGTCACTTTGATGGAGATTTGTAGCATCAATAGTAAATACATGTCTTTCTCGTGAGGGTATGGTATGGCTTTGTAGTGGTCCTTGTTTTTAAGAAAGCGGAGTGGGACCAATTTCTCTTGTGTGCTCAGTGTGGCCCCCCGTGTCCCGCTTTGGTTTGGAATAGAAAAGACAACTTGAAAGGATTAAAGGCATTTTGAGGTTGGGATGACGACACGTATCTGCCTACAGACCGACACTCTGGAGAATATGGGTCCCTAGCATTGAAAGACGTTCACTTCGTCTTCTATCAAATGAAGCGCTAGGCTCACTCCTAAGATATGAACAAATAGGAAAAGTTCCTGAGTCTGTCAACTGATATTAATGACCTCTGGTAAAGCCAATAACCATCCAATGAACGATCTTGTGTAACTGCCTTTCAAGACGTTCACGGATTCCCCATTTTTTAGTCATCGGGTGGATCGCACCTTTGGTACTTGAGTAGGGCGATCTCTTTGAAAACTTTCGGGGTTTGTATCTCCAACAAATGGTTCTGCTTATATATTTCCTATTACTACCCCAGCTATTTGTGCTTTGACTTGATCTGTCCCTATGAGCGACTACATCTTATATGTTTTGGCCACGTCTGTTTCCACTCTGAAGAGAAAAGTTTGGAAGTATGCAACTGAATTCAATAACTATATCTTCTCTTCATCATATCACATATAATTGAGCCTCCACTAGGGTCTATCAACTCATGTGGAATTAGTCTATCAAGAGTTTTATTCTGACTTTAATTGGATCCTCCTTTAGTGGACGTGGAACCAATAGCTATCTATAACTGCATATAATCTTCTATCTGAATCTTTTAACTGTGATCTAATTGGCATTCTATTGGTATTTGAACAGCTTGATGGCCAAACATTGAGGTCATGTCCTGCAGATGTAACAGTATTGAAAAACTTGACAGTAAATCAGAACCATAATTTTGTTCTCAACGTCACCACCTTGGACGGAAAGAGTAATTCATCAGCTTATTCATGGTTCATTGGTAAGCCTTATCTCTCCCACATGTATTTCTTCCCAGAGTTCAAATGTTTTTCTGATGGCAAGACCTTTGTCCTGAACTAAAACCTTGTTTTCGTTTCACTATCTAACAGATACAACACCACCAACTGCAACAATTTCTCGCAAACAGAGTTTCACAAATGCCGAAAAAGTAGAGATTGATGTTACATTCAGTGAACCATGCAGCAGCCGAACGGGTGGCTTCAAGTGTATTGACTCATCAAACTGTGATGTAAGTAGGTCTTTCACTCGATACATAGAATAGACATAACACTCGTTACGTAACAAAAGTTGAGACATTCAATTGAATTAGAGGAAAACAAGTTACCTATTCATGCCCTGATGCTAAATTCTTTATCAATTTCTGCAGGTAATCATAAACGGTCCTGCCCACGTAGATGCATCCTCGTTGCGCACATCCAAATCTGACATCAGATACAGCCTAAACATTATTTTCTCCCGAACAAGTATTTATGCTCGTGCCATCGTGAAAATGGCAGATAATATTTGCACCGACCAGGCAGGGAACAAATTTACAAGATCAAATGGTTCAGTTCTCATAGTTCACTTGGGTGAGGACAAATGACGAGTCACTATTTAGTTAACATGTTAAATGACTGCTAAGCTAATGGTTTAATGGCTGTCTTAGATAGAAGACCAGTGCTAGTAGATCTATGGATGACCGTCCCATCTTATGAATTGGTGATTAATGGGGTTCCAAGAACTGTGATTGCAACAAACAAAACAGAGGACTTGAAAGTTTTCTTGGACTTCAGCATTCCTATTGTGAATGGCACGGAACAGATTCTAAGTGCTTTACATGCGAATAAGGGTAACTTCATACCTAGCCACGGCGGAAATCATGGAAATCGCAGTTTTACTTTTGAAGTAAGCCCTCGAGCTCCAAATTTCTTATTAATATCAGTATGTATCTATCAGTTCATGTAAAAAATTCAGAGCAGATTTAGAAAGAGCTTTATAATCTCGAGTTTCGTTTTGTAGCTTAAGAATATTTCAAGAACTGAAATAGTCACAGTCAAACTAGATGCTGCTTCAGTAATTGGAAGAACAGGCACTCCTGTGTCCCCTGTGGCACCAATTTCATTCCTCTACGGTATATACTTCCGCATTTGGTGCTCTTGGGTCTTGACAGTTGTTTCAGAAAATCATTCTAGTGGTCTATTTTTAAATCAAGTCAATATGTTGGTCCTCAGATTCTACTAAGCCCGGAGTAGGCTTGAGTACAAGCTCATCAAGAGTTACAGAGGAGTCCAACATCGCGATAATAATAGAGTTCACGAAGCCAGTTTTTGGCTTCAAGGCCTCAAAGGTAGAAGTTGAAGGGGGGAGTCTGACAAGGCAGGTGCATAGTGCGTTATAGTCCTAACATTGAAATAACAATGCCACTTGTGGCAAAAATAGAAGAAGAATAAATCTTTTGATTTGAAGACCTTTGAAACTTTGTACTAACTACTAAACTAGTAGTTGCTGAGTGTTGGTTTTGCTTCATGTAGATTTGAAGAACTTTCAAGGGCTCTATACTCTTTGACAGTCCAGGCAGTATCTCGGGACATATTGGTCACTGTTCCAGCAGGACAAGTGAACGATATTTCAGGAAATCTAAATTTGCCTTCGAACTTGATCAATATCAAGCATGGTATATATAATTCATGTTTCTCCTTCTCCACACCCCAAGTTCCTACAATTCTTGCTATTTCATATGCTAACTGTTTTCAGTCTAAGGAGGTCAATCAATTCCTAGATTTTAATTCAAAGGACTCTTAAATGCTACATGCATGCATTTCATTTGCCTTGCCTTCTTGAAACAAATCTTTCAGTCCTTGAAGCTCCGTCTCTATTTCTAATTCTCAAGTTTCCGCAGAGTCGACCCCTTCTATGTCAATTGCTCTCCACTCGTTCATGACTGCGGGTATATTAGCAACATCACTAGCAGCTGCCGTTCTTTCAATCTCTTCTGCAAATCTAGGAGCTGTAGGAACTCTAGCTAGTGGCTGCAGCGTTCTTCCTGACCCATCAATGAATCTGCATGTAAGTATCTATAGGTTTCTCTACATCATGTGTCGAACTTTTACACCTGACATCTTTCGTCTTTATAAAATAGTCAAGAGAAACCTATTTCTCTCGAGTTAACAAGTAAGAGGATAATCATATTTCCTGCATGAAATTCAAATTATGGAATTAACTTTGAATGTTAATATGGTTTCATGACAGGGAATGGTGGGACACCTGCAAACTTTTGTCCTAGCAGATTGGATCTCAGTTTCTCTACCTGTAGAATACTCCGAGACAACAAAAGGTCTTAGGTGGCTTCTACCCCGTGAAAAGCTTCCGTGGAAGAAGAAAAGCTCTTCAATGTGGCCCAAAAATTTGGCAATACGCTACCATACAACAGCTTACCATGCGTATCAACTAAATTTAACCAACTTTTCTTCTAACTTGCAAGAAGGACTACCTATTCCCAGAGACATTCACCCCAATAGTGGTTGGCTCCCGATACAACATAACGTAAGCATGAAAAACATTCCATACGGACTACCACTACATTCCAATGAATACTTCACTTATTTTCTGGTGAGTATTAACTTGATGAACTGAAGTTTCAATGAATTACAAAACTTTAACTGACTTTTGAATTACTGTACTTACAGCGAGGAGAGCCATTATCAGCTAGCAGTGTCATTAACAGAATGCAAATGTATACAGGGTATACATGCCTTTCTTGTTTAATGGCTGATTAATTTAAACACGCTTATCTCTATTTGATAAAATCATCATAACGTTAAGTATAGCACTGAATTTGCTCTCTCTATAGATGGCAGGACTTGGAAATGAACTTGTTCTGGCTTGGTGTGGGAGTAATTAGTTTACTAATAGCCCACTTAGTGATTTTACTTTTCCTACGATGGAGGACTCAAATGCCAGCGCACGGTATACTTTCTGTGCCGAGGTTTGAGCTCTTTCTTCTGATTCTCACGCTTCCTTGTATTTCTCAATCTGCTTCTTTTGTCATCAAGGGTAAGTAACCTCGTCTTGAAACTTTATAATTTGTCTGTGCCATTAAGATATTTCAAAACTCAAAGCTCAAGATTATGTGCAGGTGGCACAACAGGCGGAATACTCACTGGGACTTTGTTGCTAGCCATCCCAGCGGGTTTCATTTTTTGTGTATGCCTCTTTCTCGTAATTGCTATCTTTTATGGGAAGTTTTCGCAGTACACAGAAGTCAAGCACCTTCGCAATAAGGAACCATGGTATACAAAACTGCGGCACTGCTTTGTAGAGAGACCTAAAATTGGACAGTGGGTTTATAGAGAACAGCTGCCATCATCTTTCCTTCCACGATTCGGGATTCTCTTTGAGAACCGGAGGGGCCCTCCGTTTTTTGTCTTACAAGACCAAAACGACCCCAACAACAAATCTAAGTGGACAGAAAGTGGCCTAAGTGGCATTGGAAGAATGAGGGCTTTGAGTTCAGAAGACAGTAACGAAGAAACCAAGGTTCCCATGTCCAAGAGGCTTTTGGGATACACTAGATGCTCGTATATCATTCTTGATCTTTTGAGAAGATCCAGTTTGGGGATAGTAGCTGGAGCTTACCCATCTGGAGGTTTTAACCAAGGCCTTTTTGCACTTATAATCACATTGGTACAGTTCCTCTACTTGTTCACACTTAAACCATATATCAGCAGGGGAGTAAATGCAGTGGAGAGTGTGTCACTCTTGTGTGAAGCAGGGCTATTCATCCTATCTATAATTCCAAGTAACTCAAGTTTAGTTGGGAAACACAATTTTGGATATGCAATGTTGGGTTTCCTCTTGGTTACCTATTTGTCTCAAATCGTCAACGAGTGGTATGCCATCATAAGGTGCCTACTTACACTATCGCAGCCGCAGGAGAATTCATTCAAGCTAGGTTTGAGAAATGCAGCTAAGGGTCTTCTCATTCCTTTTCTACCAAGGAGGCATTGGTCAAGAGTCATGGCTGGATCCTCCTCCCATTCAAAAACAGGCCTGGATTTAGTCCCTAATTCAAGTGCCATGAATGCAACAGTTGTTCCGGTGGCCAGTCCCGGTTTGTCACCCAACCCAAACACTGTTAGTTCCACAAACGGAGAGGCCACCCTACGGGGGCAGAAACCAGGGGAAGGAAAGCAACTTAGGGGACTTAAACTAGAGCCAAAGAGAGAAATGAAGAAGCTAAGACAGTTGGCAAGAGCTAGTTTCTCAGGGGGTTCGAAATATGAGGAAGGTAGCACCAGTGGTCTTTAGAGCTGCAGTCCTTTCGTCAGGTGAACCCTCCATAGATTTAACTCACTCCCCAAGAGCACGCACAATGTCTCAATTTTTGGTGTATATAACATAGTTGAGACTTGTAAGCTTCCCAGTTTTTTGTAGTGTTATTTGATGTATGTCCATAAATATCTGACTAGTTCTTCTAGTTAACTCGGATTCCCGTTTTAACACACATCAAGTCGGAGAACCGCACACGTCGGTCGCCTACCATCTTTGAATGAATTCCGATATCTCCATCTGAATTCAAAGAACAAAGAAGGAATTCCCCCATTAACGCTTTGGTTACGACGGCCGTCTACCTCGTCTCATTCCTAAGGCCCCAAACTCACTTTATTTGCGGTTTCAGAGATGAGAGCCCTTGTCAACCCAGTGGCAAATCTTTTTTTTTTTTACAACAAACAAATGCATTTTATATTGATGCAGAAAATATACACCTACATAGTCATAAATAAATAACAAAAAAAATAAAAAAAATAGCAAGGGAGTTGAAAAAATATCAGGGTGTTTGGTGGTCTCTTTTTTAGTTTTTTATTTTTTATTTTTTGGTTTTTTGACATTATGGTCAGAATGAGTTTTTAATTTGAAAAAAATGTACAAAATGTATTTTGCACAAGTGGTAATGTTTGAGAGAAAAATGATGAAAATAAGTTATGAATTATTTTTTACCAATTTGGCCTTGGTCAAAATGAAGACTTGTAATTTATTTCAAAATTATAATTGAGAATATTTTTAAAAAGAACCCGTCAATTTTATAAAAAAATAATTTAGAAAATATTATTTGACGTTCGTATGCTTTTGTTTTTTATAAAAAATAATTATACCGTTGTCACTAATATTATAGTCGAAATTCAATTACTATCTGTTCTTTAAAAGCATTCGGTAGCCAAAATTCAAGATTTATCACAAATTGATGACGAGGGTCGAAAATATAAATCTCGAATATTCTTTCTAGATTTGTTTCTAATATAGACATCGACTTTCAATAATTAGAAAATTTTTTTTCGTTCATTACTTTACATAAATTATGACGGGAAATTTGTGACTTTGACATTACTAGATTGGATGGAATTAAATTAGATTTATGATTTGATTAGGAAAAAAGAAAAAAGTTGTATTATTTATGTTCAAATTTGTCCGGAGAGATGTGTGAAATGTGAGAACTTTCTTTTATAATTCATAATTTTTTTACATTGAATGAATATGAAAAAAAAATTATTTTCAATATGTTGGCATATAAAATATTATAATTTACTACAAAAATACTTTTTCTTTTGAAAATTAAAATTAAAATTTCCTTTTAATTTTTTTTATTACAAAAAATTTATTTGAAATATATTCACATATTTAAACTCTATATAATGACATAATTTATACATCTGATATTAAATTATAATTGAGTGAGAGATTGTCACCTTTCTTTGTATAATGGATACCGCATGAATTATGCGTGGTTGGAGTGCGACGGTGGAAATTAGAGAGAGAGAGGAGGAGAGAGAGAAATCCCTTCACAATGTCAGGCTCACATGGCGAGTACCAGAGCTCAGGGATGCTCTCCAGACCCCAATTGCTTCATCTCTTCGACCGCTTCTCTTTTCTCACCTCCCAACCTGGTATACTTCAACTTCCCTCCTCTTTTTCCGATTCCTTCTCTCCAATTTCTTCTTCATAATCAGCCTGTTATTTGTAGTTATTTTATTTTATTTTATAATTATACCGTATGTATAATGTTCAGAGGTGAAGAAACGAATTGCAGACGCTGTGGATGACAAGCAGGTAAAGTTTTTCCCTCCATTGAACTACTTAATCGTTCTTTACATCTTATCCGATTTGGTTTCTCTTTGAATCATTTTAACCTAACCAGGTTGTTAATAGCTACCCGGACTGAAATGAAGTATTTTCGTACGTGTTTTTTTAAAAAAAAATTCACCTATTTAAGATTTAATTGAGATATCAAATTGTTGTGAAATAATTTAAAGAATTATGTACGAGGATGCTTTATATTTTTTTATTTGAATAATATCACGATTTTTTGTGACGGAGTAAAATTATGGGATGGAGGGAGTATTGCTAATTTACTATTACTTGCGGTGTTGTCAGAACTTTGTAGTTGGGGCAGACGGTATTAGCAATACATGGAACCCTCTGGGTTGCGACACGATCGATTCAAGTATGTTGTAAGAGTAAATGCTTTCGAGCAAGTAGTTCAAATTAGCTAGGCGCGAATCGAATCCTGGGGACTGGGTGGAAAGATTCTTGATGGACCCGTACTAAGTAAAATGCCAGGACTCTCTTGGAGGAACAACACGAATCATGTGTTCAACCGGAGCTTGAATCGGTGTCCTCACTTTCACTTTCTCGTGTCCTCTCTTCATCCGATAAATCTGTGTCATACTGAAGTTTCACTGGCCTTTTGATCTTAACATAGATCTTTTGTGGTATGCAACTAAGTTTTTGTTTAAAAAAAATTAAGATATTACAATGATGCTCATAACAATTACCGGAAGGTGACTTCTAAATACTCACCCAAAGGTGAACCTCTCTATACATTACCACTTGTAAATTTATCAGCCCGTTAACACTTCGCTATACAGGGAAGAATCAATGAACCTCAGTATAAGCGATCGTCTTGTACATGCTAGAAGTAATTTTTATAGGAAGTCGGATAGAATGTAAGATTCATCTATTGGTGTGGCATTGTTAGATGATAATGGATGTCTGTGCAAAAATATGTTGCAACAGAATTAGGAACTTGCATTTGTGCCAGTCCACATCCTGTGGAAATTTTTAGGCTGAATTCATGAATTGCTTTGTGGCTTGCGCTCGTCATGTGTGCCACGCGATGAAGTATAATATGGGGGAGGCGAAATTATAAACCCAAATTAAGGGCAAACCGTGGACATTAATCAAGGAGTAAAGGACAAAATACTCACTGAAGGGGACAGCATGTGAGGGTGCCCCCTAGGTGATAGATCTTTCATGACAAGAACAACTACCAATAATGATCCAGGACCTAGTTACTTAAGAAACAATGAAAACTAGCTACATTCAGTTTAAAAAGGCAATTTGTTCTTCAATGGGTGGTTCTGCTGTCAGGTTCTTGGTGGGGATATCTCTTCCATTCCGATGCATATTGCATGACTTAAAATTCCTGTCAGTGAGGATAATATTTCTCACAAGGGGGCGCACATGCTTGCTTTGCTATTGCTCGAGTGATTTGAAAAAAAATTGAATCGAATAATGATCTGCGGAGCATTCTCCCGTTCAAGATATGGACTTAAACTTATGTTCGACAATCAGAAACGTGAACTGGTTTTTGATGCTGCTCTATCGGCTCTGTTTCCCTCGAAAATATCTGAGATTCAAGTCTAATACTTTGCAGGAAGCAGTTGCTGTGACCACGGAAATCCAGGAGGAGATATTTTTGGAGATGGGAGTTGGTAAGTTCACTTGACATAGTAGGAGTATAAATGTCACATCCTTTGTATGAAAAAGGTTTTTAAAGGTAAGTATTTGTGGATACCTGTTCCCTGTAATCTGTAAGCCTTTCCAATGAGTTTCCATTGCAGTTGTAAATCTTATAGGCTTTTTGTTAAAGGAACGTAATTGTATTTTCAATGGGCAATTCGTCTCTCATAATTTCTTCACAAAATGTAAATGTTTGCGACATCACTACCCATAATTAGATGGCATTCTAACAATGGCTGTCCTTTATTATATTTGCAAGATTTGGGTGGGAAGTAAACACGTCCTTCCTTTGTTGCAGACCCAAGTTTTGGTCTAGCTTGCTTGGGGAAAGTAAATTTGGCCTATGAAAGTGATCAAGACTTGATGATCCGCTTTTACAGATTTGTGGTGAAGTAAGTCTTAGTTCTTCCCCCCTCTCTGTATATGTTTATATTTATATGTTTATTCTATACGTTTACATTTGTCATGAGTATGTATGCATGTTTGTCTCTGTGTGTCACCTGCACACTTCTCTATGGGCTGGGGGTAGGGGATGGGTGCAATGTTGCTATTCATTTGTGTAGCACTTTTTTAGAGGGGACGAGGTATCTGGACACGCTGTCCGAAACTCTCAGCTTTCTTAAACTCTCATTTGATGCATGTGTTATAAACCTTTGGAGAAGGAAATTCTGTATTGGCTCCATTATGTGTACGGTCAGTGAGTTCGCAGGCAACCATTCCCATCTAATCCCGATGGGGCCTCCAATTTTACATTGTCGTCCATTCTCTCGTTGTCCTGTCATACGTGGGAAGATAACTTCGGTCGTTTCTAGGATGTACCTATGCACAGTTTGATTGTTATAAAAGGTACAGGTCACGTATCCATGTACGGGCGTTGCTAATGTTGCTAACATTGTGGAAACGCCAGGGAAGAGATGGCTTGCGAGGAAGCTGAGCTTGGAGCAGACCTGTTTTCTGAAAAAATGCAAATGCAACATGAGTTACAAGAACAGGTAGAAAGCGTTCATTATATGAGCGAAATCAGTTGAAAAATGGATATATAAACATGGGTCGAAAATTTTGCAGCAACTGGAGATGCTAAAGCACATGCGAAAATTTCACTTGGATGACCAGTCTGCAATCCTTGACAAGGTATTTTAGCAACTTTTACGCTCTGTATTTACAAGATGGACGATTTCCCCTTGCATCCAGATAGCAGTTATCTTTGTTTTGCCTTTGAGTGGGATAAACGATCTGTGGCCTGTTAGATCAAAAGAATAAACCGTCATCTTGCCAACTAGTCTACCCAGAGTCACTAGTTGATTAAATGTTCAATCGGTTAGAAGATGGCCTAAAACCACCATCAACCAATCGTGTAGGGTTTCAACAACCGTTGACTGAGATAGTTCCCAGTGGCAAATATTCGACGCTTAGCTCCTTGCCCTACTGTCTATCTCCCCACGCTCATTATCTATACACTTTGTAACTTGTGGTGGCTTTACAGTTGCACCAGCAGATGGAGGCTGCCAACTTTGATAGCGCAGCATCAGTTTTTTCGGTGGAGCAGATCCAGGAAACTGTTAGGAGGAGGGTAACACCTGTATTTAGGCCAAGGTAGTTAGGTACTAATTGGGTTTTTCTCATTCATATATTTCTTCTTGCTTCTGAGTGGAAGGAAACCTGATCTATACTCTTTTGTTATACATTTGCGTCTGCTTTGAATTGTGTATTATCTTTATCTTGAAGCCGAAATATTGGCCGATGTAACAGGGTATGAGATTCAGATAATATGTTTGTAATTTGGTCGAGAGGCTCAACACATAAGCCTCATATTCACATCATTATCAGTGATCTTGTCATCTCTCTCTCTCATATTGGGAGTTCTCTTTCATGGACAGCAATTGTGATGAAATGAGATTCCTTTGTTTGGAACCAGTGGTGATATTAAAGTAATCCTTTCTTCCTTGTTCATTGTTTGGGTTCTCATTTGGAAAGAAAAGAAAAAAAAAGAAGAAAAATCAATAAAACACACACATTTATTCATTTATGTTTTCACTTTATTTTCATTTTCGTACCTCATTATTGTGTTGCTAAAGACACTAAATGGTGTGTTATTACAATTAAAAACAAGTGTTATAAGCCTCAATAGAAAATAAAATATGTGGATCAAATCATTTAATTATGGTGATGTCAGATAAATATTTAAAGTATTAAGTAGCGTCGCTGTGAGTATTAGTAGGTATTTTTTATTTCTTTTAAACAAAACGAATAAGAAATGAATTTTTATTCTACTTCAAGAAGATGAGAGCAGAGAAAGGAAGAGAAATGAAGCGTCGAAATAAGAAAAACAGCCCACTTGGCAAGCATTTTGTGAGAAGAGGGTAGAGTTTTTATAGCAATTCAAATAATCATATTATGCTTAACATTGACGAATCAAAGAGTGATAATGTACATGCGTTTCTAGTTAAAGCGAACTCGAGGGCTCTCGGTATTGACAGAAATAAATCCATTCCTTGAGACCAATAAGCCTTGTTTGTTTTTGTAGGTGAAAAATTCTGGAAGAAAATTTATTTTTCTTTATTCAGTTTTGAAAATAAAGAAAATACAGTTTCCAAACAAAACCTAAAGTTCCCATTGAGGGGAAAAATAAACACGGTCTGAAGATCAGGGCTTTCTTCGTCTACAGAGGATTTACGCTGTGTTACGGTGGTCCCTCGCATGCTTCGTGGACTACCCACCAACAGATAAGCTTTGTATTGCCCCTCCTCCCTCGTAGAAACACCACCTCTCTCTCTCTCTCTCTCTCTCTCTCTCGTAAGTTCAACAAACCCTATCTCAATCACTCACCTGTTTGAATGCATATCTATAGATGTATCATTTTACGTGTAATTTGTGTTTTTGGTTTTGGTTGCAGAAGAAGAATGGCGGCGGGGACTATGAGTATGAGTTTACTCGGTGCTTTTAGAGGACTCTCGCTATCTTCAAGCTCATCTTCCTCTTTCCCAAAAGGAGAATTCGGATCGATCAATTTGAGGCCTAAGCTCTTTCCTCCGAAGAAAGCTCCATTGACTATCTCGTGCGCACACAAGAAAGGAGCAGGAAGTACTAAGAACGGTCGAGATTCCAAGGGAAAGAGGCTCGGCGTCAAGATTTACGGCGATCAAGTTGCCAAGCCTGGCTCTATCATAATCCGGCAGCGTGGAACCAAGGTTCGGACTTTGATTCTCTCAATCTCGAAGTAATTTTCCAGTAATTTTGGTAGATATAGTAGTATCAAGAGACTAAATTTGGCACTTTCTTCTTGGTTGTTATGATTTTGCATTTCTTATGCTTCCAAGTAAGTTGTTCATGTCGATGTGAAGGTAGATACCGAACTGTTTAACCTGTTATGTGCAAATTTCATTCGACTTGTGTTCTAGTTGGAGTTCATTGGCCTTAAACCTTGTAATGACCAATTTTTTGCCTCTCTAGTTCACTACATTATGGTAGGCAACTTGAAATTCTTGGTGTTATATTGCTTCAAGTTTCACAGGGCTGAGGTGATGTTGTCTATTCTGCATATTCTTCTGCTCTCTGCGTGGTTTTGGAGTTGTTGAGAACTATACTGCTTGCCTTCCAAAAAAGAAACTGAATTTCAATGCCTTTCTATTCTTCTTCTTCCCCCAGTGCTCCACTGTTTTTTGCACCAAACAACTTAGTGGTTGCAGATAACCTCCTTGAAGCTGTTGGTTAAGTTGAAATTCGGCTCCGTTTTATTCCTTTTTGGATTAGTTAATCTTGTCAACGGCCATGTGTACTAGTTGGTTATCCTGTATAGTGTTCTCGTTAGAACGTTTATCATTTTCCCATTTTGAAATTCAAGTTTTAAATGCTTACAAGGGACCTTCGCATTACAAGATGAAACTTTCAATAGTATTTTACACTTATATGAGCTGTAAACTTTACCTTGCAACACTAAGGCACTTGTTCGAATTGTGGTTGGGAACTTACAACTGCAAACCCTTGTCAATGAAAACTCTGCATGCAATGGCTGGCTTGTAATGGTATGTTCTTTCCAGTAAAAATGATGTGCCACCCTGTCACATAATAGGAGAGTTAATTCATATGCTGATGGCCAATTTAGATGAATCAATCACGGCAATAGATTGTTTTATTTGGGGCGAAAAGTAGTTGCCTAAATCTGAGTAGACATCCCTTTTCTTCCCCTGTGCTTAACTCTGTCCACATTTGAGTATTAGTGGATTAAGCAGAGGGTGAATAGATTTGTTTCGTTCTGGAATTACGCCCTTTCTGTATTACATATGTGGAAATGTAGTGCCTGGAGAGTGGTTTCGGTTGCTCCATTATATGGGGCAGGAAGGGCTTTGCCGTTGGAAAGCTAGTCACTTGAGTTGGGATGATTTTAGGAGTTGCATGAGGTTTCTTATTGGGAACGGAAAAGTAGTCCATTTCCAGAATCATCTCTGTGTCTTTTCGTTTTACTTCAATCTTTGGGGCTCCTACACACCAGTTTCCTCAGGCTTCTCTCCACTATGCAATCGAGGTTTGTAACCCCATTTCTATTAACATACCAGCCAAAGCTCTCCCTAATCAATAGGGCCCTAGCTTTCAGATAGAGAATAGGATTCTCCTTCGCCCTCCCTTCTTATTGGAGCTTTTCTTGATTGACTGAAACTTATGTTGTTCCACATATGGGTAATGTAGAGATTTTTGCTCGCTCTCGATGACATCTGCAGGTCCACCCAGGCAACAATGTCGGGCTTGGCAAGGATTACACCATCTTCTCCTTGATTGATGGATTGGTCAAATTTGAGAAGTTTGGGCCTGACAGGAAAAAGGTTAACTCCGGACTTCTGTAACCTAACAGTTTGTGCTTTAGACAACGAAACTTGAGATGTCATGTAAATGCAGACTATGTTTTGTATCAACAGGTGAGTGTTTATCCATATGAACCGCAGCCCGAAAACCCTAACAGTTACAGAGCAAGGAAGAGGGAGTCTTTCAGACGGCAGCGTGAGCGCCGGAAAGCAAGAAAGGAAGGCAAACTTTTGCAACCTCAGCTGGTGCTGGCTTCAGTGAATGAAGAAGCAGAAAACAACCCAATTGGCTGATCCATAGAGAGCTGGACTGGCCACATGTTCGGTAATTCTTTGTTCTGAAGTGTGAAGTTCCTTAACCAATGTTCACTGAAGTTCTTGCTGGAAGCTGTAAAGCTTAACTTCTTACTGCAAGTCAGAAAATGATGGTTTCTCATCGTTTCCATTCAAAATTATTCTACGATTTAGCTTTACCAAGTTTCAACCAAATGGTGACTGCATTCAGTGTTAGTTTAACAATCCGAGCTTAGTCGTGCAGAAAAAGTGAATGTAAAGCTGTAATCATAAACTGTGAAAAATTGACTTCACGGAAAGGTCGCACTACTTATCCATAAAGTTGTCACTATAGGTCATCATGCATTAAATATATCTGTATGAATTCAAACGGATGGATGGAGTATATTCGCCTGAACAAAGTGCATCCGGCATCCCCACCAGTGGGTGCGGAGAAGAATAAGGGAAATATAAATTTTGCCTATTCCTTATGCTCTGCAAAGAGCAATCAAAATTGGGAACAATTGAAAGAGATAGAAACTAATTCACCTAATTAAGGTTTTGGTGAATAAATAAGTGAGAAATTAACTCGACAGTATGGTGCTCCTTGTGCATTGATATGTTTCCAACCAAAAAAATATTTATTGATTTGAGAAAAAAATTAAATAAAGATAAATTTTGAATCTGAATACTGAATAGCAATCTTAAGCCAATATTGCTCTTTATTTTAGTCTAAGATCCATATTGGTTGCTTTTTTTTTTTTTACACTTTACAGTTTGCGTCAACTCAAATCCTCTTTCTATAAGTTGAGTTGCCAATTCAATATACCAGTTTCAGCCATTGGCCCTCTGGCCGTCATAGCCTTTGATTTGTAGACATATAGCCAACATACTCGATAACAATATAGTGCATATGAAAGAAATCACAGTTCAACCGAATGGCTTCTGATTCACGTTGGCCTCTTGTTACCCTTGTTCCGAGTGTTGTGCTCCAATTTTTCGGGAAAAAGTTATACAGTGAAAAGCCCGGGATATGATATATACTCAATTACTCATACGGTATAAGCTGCAGTACTGTACCACTTTGCCAATCTGAGCTCTAATGCTGGAATTAGAACCAGTACAACATAACAAATTACTTACCAAATTGTTAAAAGGGGAGCATTAGAAGAATTCCACCAGCTCGTTTCGCCTCGCCAGAGGAACACTTCGGCAATAGAAACATTCTCCATAAAGATGAAAGATGTTTAAAAGGGCAAGATCTTTAAGCTGAATTTAAGCCTGTTTTTAACGCACGAGCATAGCTAAAGCCGATAATCCATGATGCACAAAAGTGACAACATTCTGTTGAGGAATGTTAAAAGGGATTACAAAGCTAAAAGGAAATTTCTTTTGAAAATAAGTGTCTTAATTCAAGAAGGTGACGATGCTTATGTTGAAAAAGAGCCTGGAGAGGGTGAAACTGTATCTTCCTTCGATGTGCTTTTCACGACAGAGAACCCCTACTTTCGGGCATTTCCACCTGACTGGTAAAACAAGAAACAACAGTGAATAAAAGATAATCAAGAGTCATGTATAAGTGAACTGACTGACTTCTCCGTTAAAAAAAAAAGAGGAATAAAAAATAAATCTTGAAAAAAATTGATGCCAATACATTCAAAAGAAAAGAAATAAATTAGAGGTGCCAGAGTCAGAAATAAGGTAACAACTGGACCAAAGCAGTCTACATAAACAGCCTTTGATTTACGGGCTGAAAGCAGACATAGCAACATCTTACCGAAACATCAGACACACATCTTCAAGTTTCCGGATTGGCATACCTAATCAAACATGCTATTCACCGACAGATCTTTGCAGCTTCTTCTTCCCTCTCCCTATCCAGTTGAGGAAGAAAAACCTCTAGAGCTAGGGTAAAGTCAAAGCTAGGATCGGCTCGTAAGGCCAACATCATCAACTTCTTTTGGAGCTTTTTCCCAAGGTCGGATTGGGTCTGTCTCTAAAAGTCAGGTATTGGGTTTTAGAGGCTAGCCATAGCTGTCGCTTCTTTTGACTCTAAGTTGAGGAAGGATGCTGACAACCCTAGATATATAGTATACAAAAAGGTCAGGCTAGGAGGTTCTATTACTGAACTCGAACCCACTAAGAGGAATCCCCTGCCTGGCCTTACAGCTCAAAAAGGATGATGAAAAATCTGAGCCCTGTTCCTCATGCCAATAAGGGGTATTGGACCTTACCCGCCCTCTAATTCATTTGCTCTTTAGGGTGAAATTGTCCGGTAGATGAGAATGCATACTGTTTGCAAATCTTGTAGCTGGGCAATTAACTCCGTAGTTTAAAAGTATAAATTATAGCACAAAGAACTCATTTTACATCAAATGATATTACAAAGTTTGCCTTCTGCATGGAAAATCCAATTTCAACTACAAACTTCATGTCTCTGTTTACCAAGTGCACATCTAAAGCAACACTATCACCAAACATGTCCATAAATTAACTCCGATTAATGACATGCATTCCAAAGCAACAATATTCTCAAAAATATTAAGAAATTAACTCATTATTCAGTTCAGATTCAGGTTCAGTTTCTACGTAATCATGCAATTTAGGTATAGAGACATTTACTGAAACAAAATTTCAACTTTTGTTTGTTCCAGCTGAAACAGTATCATTTTTCTAAACTGCAACTAACAAACAACTACTTTGATCTTTTCATTAGCAAAAACACCAGGAACAAGCAGGCATCTAATTCAACAAATAATTTGCGATTGAGTTCCTCACGACAGAAATTTTGAAAAGAACTAGATCGGGTAGAAAGTAACAACCGAAAAGGAACAAGGAACACATTCGAAGCAGGCCAAAACTATATTACACAAGTGTTTTCCAGAGCCACACTTGGGCTTTGGACTTGGAGCGTTTATGCTAGGGCAGCGTTTAAGTCAAAATCAAAGCAAACGAATATACCAATGACGCAAAAAGAACCAAATACAGAAATTTAAGACTACAAAGGGATGTAACATAAAAAATTGAAATCCAAGTTACCTCAACTAGATCCGACGATGATGTTGTTAATAGGGATAAAGATAAGCTTGACGAAGAACCCTACGAATCCCATCACCACGAATCCGATCGCAGTACGGAACGCGACCTTCGTGAATTCTGTAAAATTATCAGATCAGATCATAAAATAACTAGTGAATTGGTCAGAAGAATTTGAAATTAAAGTACCAAAAAGAGGAGATCAATTGATGTTTTAGTATACCTTTGCGATCGGGTTTATGGCACCTTTTGACGAGGCGAACGCTGTCCTTGGCGAACTCCCTCAGCGGATCAAATACGGAATCCAAGGCGTCCATTCGAGATCGAGAGAGAGCTTAGATCTGGAGTGGAGGAAAGCAAGAGAGACGGAGGGAGGAAAGAGACGGAGGGCAAACGCGGTAGGGAAAATAGTGGACTGCAATTTTGTTCACAAAGCCTCTTATATCCTCTACTTCTAATAACAAGTACTCAATGACTGCTTTGACCACTCAGATTTGGATTAGAAATCTAATTACCTTTGACAAAAGAAATCTAGAATCATACAATTTTTTGTTTACACATTTTCACGTTTATTCGAATAATGATACGCATATAATTTTTTGTGCATAAATCTTAATATAATTGCATTTGAAATTATTAAATATCAGAGTTAGTTTTGAGCATAAACCGAGTAAATCATCGCTTTGAGTCTCTAAAAAATCTAAAAAATAGGAGTTTCAAATATTTAATTCTCTTTAATACATTAAATCTATTTTAAAATTTTAAGCTTGTATTCATATAAAAATAGGCCCAAACAAGTCTAGAAAAATAAATTTTTTAAAATTAAAATTGATCAAAACTTATTTTTCTTCAATCATGTTCTAACAAATATTGAATTGAGCTAAATTGTCTGTGGAGAAGACTTTGGTGAAAAAATTTAATTATGAGAATTGAATGCAGTTATACATTCGAGTGAGATAATATTCAAATGATACATTTTGATTTATTAAAATGTTTATTTATTTTGGAGTAATTGTATTTTTATATTTTTTTGGAATGATAATATTTGTGTAATAATTTTTTTATGAAGATTTTTTATTGTGTATATTTTCTATGCAAAATATACGAAAGCCCCCAATTAAATAGCTCGATTTGGATCCCCATAATCTTAGGACTGAAACTATTAAATACATGTTAAACTCTTATTATTTTGTGAACTCCATACGCATTTAACGATTACAAACACAATTGTGTCCAAATTTATGCATAAACATTGTGTGCCCGAACTTTCTTTATTTGTTTATTATATATGTGTAATCTATACCTGTTTTACCTTCTGCTTATGTGTGAATTATTCCTGTGATTTAGGTGTGAAATCGGTTTGAATTCAATCGTGAATGGAAGACTGAACCCAATTAATTCGGGATGAAAATCAGTTTGAATTCAATTGTGAATGTAATTAGTTCATTCGGTCAGTGCAAACAAAAAATAAAAAAATCAAAACCAAACCAAAAAATCGTAAAATCTAAATTGAAACCGAATCTCACATAACATTATTTATATTCTGTTATTCAATATACAAGTACCAAGAAACATTGAAAATAAAAAAATATCTATGTAAACTACAGTTTTAAGAATTTTCTACTACAAAGCAAAAGTTATACTGTATGTTACACTATATAAGGGTATTTTGAATTCTAAAAAAAAATGAATTAACTGGACGAATTTCAAAAATAAACATTTATAAGAACGAGTTTATAAATATTTGTCAAGTGAAACCCATTTATTACTCTAAATTTAGTATCAAGTAAAAATCATCTGAGTTACTCGAGTTAAATAACAACGTACAAGATAATAGAGCATGCATATCGAACAGCAATAGGGTGTGCTACGCGTCAAAACGACGACGTTTTAGCACCCCAAAACTGCCCGAAACCTGGGGGTAAATAAGCCTCTCTGGGTTCAACTGCCTACAGGAAGGTCCCCGCGGCCGAATGGTGTTCTGTACTTCCATTAGACATCCAAAAAAGTTTTCATACAAAATATAGATTCGAGACCTTTCAACACAGCAGAAAACTTGGGGTAAAGAAGCCTCTCTAGGTTCAACTGCCTACAGCAAGCCATGGTTTTTCTTATGGAAAAACTACAATCACCTGCATATAAAGAACTATCCTTGCACAAAACATGAAAATATACCGCAATCCCGAGCTTTTTGTATGATAATCCCGAAGATCGTTCCCATGGGAATTTTTTGAGTTGTGTTCGGATCATGCGTTGAGGAGAGAGATTTTAGCCTGCAAAACGAAATGAAAGGGAAACCAACTAAATAAATTTAGCTTTTTCCTACATACGTCCATTTTTCTGCGACCTACACATGGCATTAGTATCAATATTCCAGATTCAAGCAGAAAATACGCTGCCTATCTCATTGTTCCTGCAGGTGAGGAATCCGGCTTCCTTTCACGCTGAACAGACCGAGGTACAAATGTAAGGCCACGAGTGTGGCGATGGCCAAAGCTGATGAACGACGGAGAAGTGTCTGAAGTTGTCATTTTAGATACTGCAGAAACAAGACCGTCTATGGTTTCTACTTCTACTTGCATTGCACTTGAATCGTCCTCCTCCTCCTTCCTCTGACTTGATTGTTTTCGTCGGCATTTCTGCCTCTGTTTCTTCGAGGGCTGGGTTTTCTTTAAAAACTCAAATGAAGCAGGGAATTTATGCTTGTCTACAAGATGCTGCTGCCGGCTTTTGTAGCTCTTCAGCTTTACACCACAGCCGTCGACCAGGCATTCATACTACCACCCAAAAATATATATATAAAATAGATTTAGTATTCAAGTTATAGATGTTGAACAGACAGAGGTTTCATATTGAACATCACAAGATGAGAGCCGGTAATTTTCAAATATAGCAGTCAATGATGTAATTCACATATAAACAAACATGTAAATCTGTGGTGATGGCACGTACTTGTTTTCTGTGATTTCAAATACGCGGTTATAAAATAGGACTCTTTGTGAGATGGAATAAAAATTGAGATAGGTTATGCATAGGGTCATGACCGATTTATTGAAGAGAACCCATGTTACTCAAAGATGGTCTCGTCAGCTTTGAATCACGAGTTTAAGGACCAAAACAAGTCCCTAAACTTGTGCAATAAAAGTAGGAATAAAATTTGAAATTGCACAACTCGACCTTCAGATACCTAAGGTCTGACACCGGACAAATGCCACCATTCTACTTGAATTTAGGTTTTAGTACAGTATATTTGCTTTTGGATTCAGAAAATACACACCACTATTCTACTTGCAAGGAAAAGGTATGGTCGCTGCTAGCTAAGCTCTAATGCAAGAAATAGAACCGAATAAATCTCGGTTGCTGATTGAAAAATACATATTACCATAGCGAAGCCGCGTGCAACTTTTGCTTGAAAGAAAGAATCGTGTGCTTCAGAAACATGTATGCTGAGAAGGCGTGATGTAGGGTACACTCTGGAGCAAATTGAGCAAGAGGCAGTGTGTCGTGCATTGTAGTGATCTTCAAACAGATCCAAAGTATTCAAAAGAGCACCACAACCCACAATAGGACATAATACTCCCCTGGTCAGAGATAATTTTACTCAGAATTGTAAACTCAATATAAAAACAAAGATATAGCAAGTTTCAAGGAACTTCAAATAATCTCCAAGTAACAGCAAAGTACATACGTCGATCATACAAGATACAAGTTATAGGAATCAGATCAACATAGGTAAAAAAAAAAATTGTTTTCTAATCAGGTGATACCTTCTTATTCATATTCTTTTGACAGCACTTAGTCTATTTTCCTTACGAGAGACTAATAAGCACTGCTCCCAAAGAGAGCCAAAATAGTACTCCATCCACTCAAAGTACATCAAAGGTCAATCGTTAAAAAGGCTAGCTAGGGCACAAGGCTCCTGCTACTGCAGTGTCTGGGGAATCTTTGGGATTAGACAGCCTTGCCCCCACAAGCAGAGAGGCAGTTTCTGTGACTCGAACCCAGGACCACCAATCATGGAATGAAAAAAATCAACCGAAGGTGGGGATCGTTCTATATAAAGTAGAACACTGTTAATGTAATATGCAAAGAATCCCAAGCAAGGTTCTGTTGTTAGGAGCATAACTCTATAGATACCAGAGTTCTACAGGCTCAAGCAATGACGATGAGAAGTGCCAGGTTGCACCTTCATATAGTGTAAAAACCAACCTGATCTGAATGGGCTTAAAATGACTACCAACATCGAAGTCACTGTTAACAAACTGTTTCTAAGGTTAGTCTTGAAAATGGATATCTACTTTAAAAGGTTCCCGTGGCAGGCAATCAACAAGAGAATCTGAACACTCCCGCTCAATATTTGAAGGGCCTCATTGATGGAGCAGCAAAAGGCAGCAAAAAGAGAAATAGATACAGACGTATCCAAAGCTGAGCTGATAATGCAGACTCGAAATAATCAGTGAGTGTATATGAATCGTTTGTTACATAAATGGTGTAATCGAAACAACCTACAGAATCCATGCCATTTCATTGAGACCACAGCCTAGAAATCAAATCCAATTGGGAATCTACAATCTGACATCCAAACCAAGGAAATCCATACTTCCAGGTATAGACTAATTCAGTCACTATCACTCCGCAACACAACCATTACTATTTTTTTTGCGACCATAAAGCAAACATAAGCATGGCCATGAAGTGACAAATTACCTTCTCCACTACTATGTTCTCATATGCAGGAATACCCCCGTTCGCCGGCTTTTGTAGCAAATTCTATTTGTTCTTCGCCGCTTTGGGTTGTGGGGCTTACTTCCTAGCCCAAGTGGGAGTAGTGACTAGCGGTATAGGTCGTTGGGCGGCTAGAAGGTTTCCACGAGGAAGTCATTTTGGGGACCGAGGGCAGTTCTCTATGCACCGGACACGTAGCTTACCGAATCAGTTGCAACACGGATGGGGCAAGCCCCACAAACCTCCATTTGATTTTCGGATAAAAGGCAACCCCCGAGCTCCACACATAGATAGCGTTTACAATGAATTTGGATTGTTCCAACTAAAACGGAAAGAAGGAATTGAAAATATAATAAACAAATATGCAGACGAGCTGTGCATTAAAAATGAGTAGAATGGCGTAAAAAGAAAATAGCATCAAACGAATTATGAACCATACCTGTTTTCCACATCTTCCATGGTTTGAAGCTGCTGCTTTTCATCCTCACTTATGTCCAACGCAACCTAAACATGGAGTTGATAAGTTCCATTCAACTTTTTGCAGGCAAGCAAAACAGTGGTTGAAAGGGTAACCCAAACACGCATAGTTTTGCAATTATCAGGGGGAACTTCGTAAACACCAAAAACAGCTGTGCTAAGCAAAAACTAACGACAAGAAGGAAAACTGTAAAAATTCAGATACGAAGACACCTTGTAGAACATAAAAACTATTTTGCAAGAATATAAATTAAGACGATAACTGAAAATACACTTCAATGGCTCCATGGGGAGATGAAATTACTATCTGTAATTCTGTCACATTTGCGTCTAATTAATTTATATTAATTTTATTACTTCTCTTGTACATCCATAATCAAATGAAGAAACAGCAAACTTTCAGAAGAAACAAGAATGTCTTGATAATGTAAAATTAGACGATTGTTACTTCTAAACACCACTATTTTTGGCATTTGATCTTCCAAATCATTCCAATGGGAGATCCGGAACATTTTTCATCAATTTTTTTATTATGTACCTTCAAAACAAAGTCCATTCTCCTCGTGAATGGTATAAGGCAGATCTAATCATGACGGCAGATTGCCAATTACTAGCTTCTTCCATTAACACAAAGAAATTTTTCACATAAATCACAAAATAGTCGCAAAAAAAAAAAAAATTACAGTTCAAGCATATGCAACCAAAACGAGATGAACACGAAGAGAAGAGAAGGAACCTGTTTGGCTAGAAGCTCTCTTTCGATGTTTCCAGGTGCAAAGAAAGGAGCATCGGGATCGAAACGTCGACGAAGTGGAGACCAGTACGGAAACCCTAACGGTGATCGGTTCTCGATATCCATCGCCATAGAACGTGAGTTCGACTTTCTTCTGTGACGTTGTGTTTTCGCTTTACCACTGGTTCGAATAAATCCAGCCGTTTGGAAACTGTTCGAGGTTTAGCTTGAATTTTGGTCTAATTTTTTTATTATCTTTTTATCTTCATTTTAAATTTTTTATATTAATTACTTTTGCGTCTAGTTATTATAAATTATTTATTTATAATTTTATAAAAAAAAGTAAGAATGTTAACAAAATTTTAAAAAGACAAAAATAATAATAAATTAAAAATTGTTTTCTTCTTTAATTATTTTTTAAGATTTTTATCTTAATTTTATTCTTTTTAAATTGTTCTCATCAATGCAGATCAGCTATGAATTAACATAAATTAAAAAATTATAATGAAATTAAATAAAAATAAAAATATAATAATCTATGTAAACCAAATTGGACCTAAAGGTTCATTCAAAATTAAACAACTTAACTCATATCTCAATTTTAAGCGTATTTAATATGTAGATAAAATATTAATTAGTATTTAATTTGATTATGCTCACGAATTTAAATACAAATATAAATAGTTTTTAAAGATAAGTCTTTGGACTTTTCTTACCCGTCTTTATTAATGAACAATTAATAAAGAAAAGGTATTGATTGAGATCCAAAATCTTAATTTTAAGGAATAATTAGTAGAACTATCCGCCTAAGGGCATAAAGAAAATAAGCGCATCAAATATTCTTGAATGAACTATGAAATATGTGGATGTATGGAATGAGGAAGGGAGGGCCTTTTCGTCATAGGCCTTACGCGTGTACGTCAAAAAAAAGGAGTGCTTCTAACAGTGGACTTTAGACTATGGAATTAGGGGGCTTCTCGTAGGGATAACTTTTAAACCTTAATACTCTTGTCCTGGAAGGTACTCTTCGCGGAAGAAACTTCTATGAGCGCGTTTTGTAACGCCCCATGTAAACTACTGACCCAACAACTTGCTGGAGCCCAACCACGTGGCCCAAAATGCTTAAGCCCAAGTTGTTAGTAGTAGTTTACATGGTTCCTTATATACCCAGGATCACCCATGTAGACTTTCGATGTGGGACGGGACATCAC
>JABCMJ010016823.1:0-27261 GCA_014822125.1 Arbutus unedo
GATTTGGACAGATCAGTCCATTGCCCTACAGAGACAGAGAAGAGCAGTAACAAGGAAGGCAGTAGCAGATCTGGGGAGGTGTGGCAGCTACAGCGGCGGTGGCAGGCGGCGGTCAGACAACGAAGAGAGCAGCAGATCGGAGGCGGCGGTGATGGAGGAGGAAGGATGCAGGTCGGCGGCAGAGAGAGGAGGCGACGCCAGGAGGAAAGGACGGCGGCGGCGGCGAACGAGGCAGCGGAAAAGAGCAGCAGATCGGAAAATAGCAGCAGATCTGAACGCAGATGATGGCAGTGGAGGCGCGACACCGCCGGAAAGGTCAGTGCATAACCGGCGGCAGCAGACGGCTGGATTTAGGGTTTTATTATTTTTGCTCTTTACCACGGCTCTGATACCATGTAAGAGGAAAATCCACTGTTTTAGAGAAGGGTTAACCTATACATGCAACCTAATTACGTAACAACTAACAAATGGGTTGGAAACATGGTTAAGGTTCCAAATTGGACATGGGATTTTTTGGCTGCAGCCTGCATATTCTGTTGAACTTTCAGCACTCCTGAACTTGAAAGTTAGAAAACACCTGAATTAGAAACAAGATATTGGATTGGAGGTTATATACATCAATACATGTTTATTGACTTTATTCCCATCAAGAAACACCTTCTATTTATATTTCATCTAGTAGCTCCAACGTAATGGCGTTTTGCTATAGAAGAGTGTGGAATTATTTTGTAATCAGCCAATACGGATGGATAAAAGTTTGCACTCATTGCAAACATGTTTAGCAGTGGTGTACGTTGGAATCTTGTTGAGTCTGAGAGTCATATTATGCTTTTCCATCTACTTTTTATATAGCAAATTTGATGACTGAAAAGGAAACTAGTTTAGAAGTTTGGACGGAGAACTTATTACAGTAAGGAAATTAAATTTTGGGATGTAAAACATAGGAAGATATGGGTTCACTGGCTTTAGTCTGTGCTACCTGTAATGTCATATGCCCTACTTGAAAGTTAAATATCAACTTCCTCCTGGAAAGGAATCATAAGCAATTTCGTGGCTGTAATTTCAAATTGTAGCTCTTGAACATTAACTAATATTGAAGGGGACATACAAGAAAAGCGGCGAGTGAATTATGGTTGTCAAATTGTTGACCACCAACTCATCTATATTTCCCTATTAAACGCCCAAGCATGATTCTCTAACTTTCATTTCTTACAGTTGTGACCTCACATTGCCGTGAACTTTCACATCATTTAGTCCGTTTTCAGTTTCCTATCTGCCATTTCACAGTTCAACTAAATGGTGCTCTTTTGTTGTAGAGTTTTAATTTCTCTATCTTGCATAGTTGCTCATTGTCATTTGCTTTTTTGTGCAGTTTTGTCTTTCTGTTTGTTCCTTGGTGTCTACTGGAGAAGCCGGGGATGGAAGTATCACAAATCCAGTTCAATTTCTGGATATTTTTCTCAAATGCCCTTTGTGCTCTGGCATTGAATTTCTCCATTTTCTTAGTAATTGGTAGAACTGGAGCAGTGACATTAAGAGTTTCTGGTGTTTTGAAAGACTGGATTCTAATTGCTCTTTCAACCATCATTTTTCCCGAGTCAACAATTACGAGGCTTAATATTATCGGCTATGCAATCGGTACAAACTCTTTCCATATTAATTTGGTACATTTAAACTAGTAGCCTGAAGGCACATTAAGATCATCTATTCTTTCCACAGCTTTATGTGGTGTTGTCATGTACAACTACTTGAAGGTCAAGGATGTCCGTGCCTCTCAACTCCCTGTGGAAAGTATTCCAGAAAGAGCAGTTAAGGTCAGATCTGTCAAAGGACTTATTAAATATTTGCTTTGATTGTTCTCCTTTTATTAGTTGTTGGTACGATATTGCTTATAATCTCCTTCCTAGTTGGCTGGAAGTTTGTGCCCATAACGATTCTATTGGTTGAAAAGCACAATTATTTCCCTTTTGCTACTGCTCTGATGCTTGTGCCAGTAATATTGCAAGCGGATTTTGTGTTTTTGAAGAATCTTATTTATCCTCTGTTGTTTGAAATATTGATGTTATGATATACTCAGTGGCATGTATATTTTGGTTCCACCATCTTGAGGATCTTATTCAAAGCATGGAAAATTTCTTTACTCAAATGACTGACTATTTGGGGCAAACAACTAGCATGAGCTCTTTTATTCACAACATAGATGTGACAGATATGGTTTCTGTAATTTCATGCTGGTATACATGCATTTTACGATTCATTAAATCCCTACATTGAGGTTCTTGATTTTGGAAAAAGAATGCACTAGAATGAGGTTTTTCTAGTTATGATTTATTGAGGAAGTTTGAATTTGTTGATTGAGAATTCATGGTCACAGGATGTCATTTGACTGCTTTTGGCTTTCGCAAAGTTCGTACTCAGATGTATGTTGTCAACATGTACTTCTTTTGCTGGTTTATCCAAAAAATACATGTACTTCTTTTCTTCCAACATACTAGTGTAGTGTACTGGGATAGAAAGGAGGTTCCTGACTCTGGTACTCTATTTCTGTTCCCATTTAACGCAGGACCTGGGGATTGAGAAAAAGTCATCAGATCTTTATGTTCCTGACGACATTAATAGCAGAGGTGGTGGATGGGATAGTACTGCTTCTGATATCATGGTGGACGAAGAGGCACCTCTAATTCCTCCCTCAAGAGTGTCACATCTAGGTAAAAGCCAACTTGGCAGTCGCTCAGAATGATCGGAAGTGCAGAGCTGAATCAAGCAAAGCTGAAGGTTTGAAGTATACACCTGTTAAATGATCATTCTTTGTAGGAAAAAAGTTGTTAGTTTTGAAGTTTTGTGCTGTGATTCATTGTGAAAACTTAACTCCAGTTGGAGCATGCTATGAAGTATATCATTTGCTTTATGGGAGGCCCCTTTTTCTTAGAGGTCATGTTATTGAGTGCATTTTTTGGACGTAACGAAATCAGAAACAATGCTGTCTATAGTTCGTATCGTAAAAATTTTGTTTTAGCTCTCCAGTCAGGGATTAATGGTGCTTTTTTGGTCCCCCGTGTGGTCCTGCTGAGAAAATTGGGTAATGGAAAGGAATATTTTGTAATCCATGTTTGCTCCATTTTGCCTGGACTAAATTTTTCAGATTATTTTTTTTTTAATTCAAATTTTTTTTGCATTTGTTGTTTTAGTCTCAATATTTTGTAGATTATTAGTCCTATGAAAGGAATCTAAAAAGTATAAAATTATGTCAAAAAGTTAAAAAAATATCATTAAAGATGACAAATAAATAGTAAAAAATTTTGTTTTTGAATTATTTTTGTCTTTCTAAAATTTGGTCCATTAGTTATTACTTTTCTGAAAGCTCTAGTCGAGATAAATCAATAATTCACAAAAAGTTGACGAAAAATAAAAAATTGTAAAAAAAATTTCATATGAGGACAAAAAAATTATCTAATAATTTAGTGAATTCATTCTCTCTCTCTCTCTCTCTCTCTCTCTCTCTACGTGTATTTTTTTTCTTTTTCTTTATCCAGCTTGAGACTACTTCTTTTTCCACTTCTTCTTCTTGGTGTTTAGAGAAGGGGGAGGAAATGCTGACAAACTCAATGATCAAAGTGCAAGAAATTTTCTATTCTATGTTATGCTTGCGATTTCATATTATGCCACTGTCACTGTTCCGCATCAGTGATTAACATTTGTTAAAATGATAGAAAAAATGTAAAAGACCCACATCCCTAAATTAATATTAGTGTTTGTATGTGTTATAGTAGGGGTAAAAGTGAAAAGCCAAAGGAGATGCCGATTCCTCCTAAAGTGGAGGGATTCAAAATGTTGTCAATGTACATGCAATTTTTTGTTATGGGAGTGTAATTAGTATACCATTAATGAAGTTCTAAAAAAATGACAATATTAATATGATCGGTGGTACTTTTAGATTAATCAATAGTTGTTTCGCAGAAAAAATGTTTAAATTTCAATTATTCCACCACATATGATATGACTTCAAAATGTATAAAAGTGAAAAAAGAATTAATTACTAGTCAAATGATTTTTTTCCTTTAGAAAAAGAAACGGACATTAATGATTGAACTTAATTGATACGAAAGCGTAAATTAAAGGTTAGAATTGAGTCATTTTAAATAGTAAGGATCAAAGTGACATGAGGTTCAAAATAGAGGGACTACTAGAATTTTATCCTTATTATTATTACTAACTTTCATGGTGTGATCTTCACGTATCACAATCCATTACAACTACGAATATATTTGAGACAACCAAAAAATAATAATATAAGTTTGTAAAATCTTAGTTATTTTGTTAATATATACATCCAAAGTTGTCAATAATAATGAGGATTCTTAATTACAGCAAAAAATCTAATGAATGTAATAAAACTTTCATCGCATAGTTTTAAGAAAATCAAGACACGAATCCTACCTTGTAAGAAAGACGGCTCATTATCAAAGCTATGACCTTTTTAATTGGGGTTGACGGTTGTATTCTCCAATTAGACAATAATAGAGACAAAAAACAAAACATATATAACATAAGTTAAGTAAGAGAGCTAGAGATTTCTTGAGACCAAAATATAAAGGCAGACGAGCTGAGCTAATTATTCAAGTATGAAAAGAGGAACAAAGTACAGGGGCTGCACCGCGAATTTCTTATATAGGATTCTTAAATCCGAGTAGTATCATTTTCAAGAGTACAGGGGAGCAAAGTACTACTAGTAGAGTAGTATATTTTTCGAAACATAAGGGGTCTGTTTGTGTGTCATAAATTTCTTAAGCAGACAAGTATAATTCTACACAATCCTACATGGGTTAAACGGCGGAGTATATATTTAAATAAACAAAAACCGACGTGAAGGGCTCGGGGGATAGGAAACGAGAGGAAAAAAAGAGAAAGGAGGGAAAGATCGTTGAGAGAGAGGGGGGAGAGATTCCTGCTATCGACCTATCGTGCGCCTGACAGATCGAAGCGTTTTATCGTGAGCTAGCCATGAGCGGTGATTGGACGGGGGCGGCGGAGGATAGAGTAGCAGAGCCACAATACGGGGCAGTGAAGACGTCGGTGTGGTGGGACATAGAGAACTGCCAGGTGCCCAAATGTTGCGACCCTCACGCCATTGCACAGAATATAACTTCATCCCTGGCAAAGATGAATTACTGCGGTCCCGTCTCCATCTCGTCCTACGGCGACACCAACCGCATCGCCTCATCCGTCCAGCAGGCTCTCTCCAGCACTGGCATCGCCCTCAATCACGTTCCTGCTGGTATCCACTTCACTTTTGGATTTCTTCTCCTTGAAGAACCCTAACTTCTTTTTGTTTTATTGATTTTTTTGTATTAATATATCTGCTTATATGTTCGTTTCTTCTAGTAATCCTGGCATTCTTTCATTTAGTTGACATTTTCTTTTTGTATCGATTCTAGATGACATTTCCATTTGTGATTTATTGCTTGATCTCAGTCTTTAGTCTATAAGCTGTTAGTACCAAGTGCAAGCGCCCGACCGCAATTCATTCAACATTGACCATGGCTTACTAATGTGAATTTGCACTTTTTCTATTTTTTCACCTCTTAGACCCATGCTATCTCCACATGTAGCCAAATTGTCTTGAGATTTCTGTGGATTTTTTTGAGATCTCTGACCGACTAATTGCTGAATCTACCTCGGATTTGGTCTTTTTCTAACAAATTTCAAAGATCATCTTGATTTCTGATCGCGTGAGAGTTCTTCTAGTCAAGAGAAAACCATAGTTATTGTGACTGATCTTGTAATTACATTCTAATTAGGGGCAAAGATTCTATTTCCATGAGAATAAATACTCCAAGAAGAGTAGTCTGAATACACTTTAATAAAACAAAGAAGAAATATCACATAAGACCTCATAGGTTCAATACCTGCCATTTCAATCAATAGGAGCTTTGGCGATGTACTAGTAATAGTATACGTCAAACAATCTATTTTGATGATTTTGTTGGGAGTTACATGAAGTTCAATAATGATAGAGACAAGTTTGATGTTACTACTAGTTCTTCAGTCTGTGCTATTGCTATTCTTGAAGGTGTATCTATTGAGTATGTTCAGACCCACCATGATTTGGCTGAAGCTTCACCTTTACCTTATATGGAAGTTAGCTTGTTGGGGAAGATGATGATGAAAATCATGCGCCTGGCATACCGTCTCAAGTTCCTAGATTTCAAAGCAACCACGAGTTTTCATATTTGAATCAGGCTGGTTCATTGAACTCAGATCTCTTTCTGAATCAAACCAAACCAAGCCTTATGTCCCAATTAGATGGGCAGGCTACATGAATAATTTTTCTCCATTCTTCTTAGTCTAGGTCTACATTTCGTTTAATTTTAATGAATTCATATACTATTTTACCACACCATCTTATGTCAATCTAGTACTTTTGGTTGGGTTTTTTGTGTAGAAGTTTTGTATCTGTTTTTGGAGCCTTTTAAATGACGTGATTAATTTCTGAACAGGCGTTAAAGATGCTAGTGACAAGAAAATTCTAGTTGACATGCTGTTCTGGGCAGTGGACAATCCTGCTCCAGCAAATTATTTGCTAATTTCTGGAGATAGGGATTTCTCTAATGCTCTGCATCAGTTACGGATGCGGAGATATAACATCCTTCTGGCACAGCCACTAAAAGCGTCTCCTGCACTTGTTGCAGCAGCAAAAAGTGTATGGCTCTGGACAAGCCTCGTTGCCGGAGGATCCCCACTTTCATGTGTTGAATCAACGCAACTTGCTAATGTTAACCATAGCTCAGACTCTGAATTGTCACAGAACTCCGTTTCTGATCCTTCCCCATGGGCCCAACCTCAATTTTCCAGCACTGGATGTTTTCCATCTGGAAATCAGAAGTTTAATTCATCCAGGGATGGTGACAATAAATTTAGAGGGAAGCATGTTCGTAAGAATCCAAATCAACATGTTATGGCTCGAGCTTCAAGTGCCCCAGTTGGGATTCAAGAGATTAAGAATGATGACTATTCTTTGCCGCCAGAAAATGCTCCTGCTAAACAGTTCAAGAAAGCTCCCCACGAATTTTTTTGTGGTAGTGATCCTGTAGTGTCTACAAGTAGGTCTTTCCCCCATATCTTACCTGGTGAACTTGCCAATTTAGGGAATACCCTTCATCTATTTGCCGAAAATTCCCCTAATGATTGTCCTCGACCTTCTTTTGGGCCACCAGATAACACGTTTGTTCCAAATTCTTATAATAATCGACCCCACCCAGTTCCTCTGAGACCTGATGTTTCGAGAATTTCCTCTGCCCCAGCCACTAGTGCGCCCAATATCGATAAGCTTTGTATCTCTCAAGACTCGAACTATTCTCAAAATTCTCCTAATTTTCGTGAACGATTTGATTTTGCAAACTTTCCTAGCCCAAGTGGACACCTGAAGGGGCATATTTCACAGTCCAGTCAGCCTGTTTTTGTTGATTCCCCATACAATAGACATCCCTACAGTTCCTACTTTCCACCCTCGCCGTCCATGGCGGTGGTTGGTAATTCTGTTTCTGGTGATGGCATGTGGGGAACTCAAGGATACTTGCAACCTTCAGAATTTGTTCAAGGGGTTATAGGCGTGATCTTACTAGCTTTAAGTTCCTTAAAAGTTGAGAAGATTATGCCCACAGAAGCAAATATAACAGATTGCATTCGTTTCGGTGACCCAAGGCACCGTAATATTGAAGTAAGGAAGGCCTTGGATTATGCAATAGAGCAATGTATGGTAGTTATGCAAAACTTAGGTGTTGTCCCGTTGTATATTGGTAAAAATGACAGACTTTGGAAGTGTGTGAATCCTATTGGTGGTGATCTTAACCAGTACCCCAAGCGAATGTGGGATGGAATTCAGAAGTTTCTAGCTTCTGCTGCTGGACGTTCAGCAATAGTGACTTCTCAATGCAGGTAAAGATTCTTCATGATGTTATTTAGTATCTGGCTTTGGTATTTCAAGTTGGTTGCAAAAATATTTTGTTATTGTATTTTATCTTCTGTACAGGTATGAGGCTGCATTGTTTCTCAAAGGTATGTGTTTGAAAGATCTTGCTTTGGGTGAAGTACTCCAGATTTTGAACATGATAATCACTATGAAGAGATGGATCTTACATCATCACTCAGGATGGCAACCAATTAGGGTTACTCTGATGGAAACAAATAGTGACACGGGTAGCGAATCTGGTCCCTAATGAAGTTGAGGGAACTTATAATACGACAGTGTCGCCTGAGTTGGTTAAAGATGCAAAATATAGTCAGTTTGGGGATGAAAGGAAGGTGGGCCAGGTGTTGATATAATATTATACCAGAGTTGGTTACAACTTACAACTGTGACCGATATTTTTAGAACCGGAAATAAGGTTCAGTTTTTGTTTTCTATGTTTCCATTTGTTTTTGTCAGGGTATGTTTGTGGGACATTAAGGGTAGGAGAGTTTACTTGCCAGAAGATGGTCCCTTGTACAAGATGGCAATTCCTGTACGCTGCAGAGTTGCTGTTTGAGTTTCTTTTTTTTCCCTGCATATTAGGTCATATATTGAGAAGGTGGATTGATGCAGCCTTTAAAAATCTACAGGCTATAAGCTCTATGCTCGAGTGGGACAGATATTGTTACTGAAGACGAAGGTATAAAAGAAAACGGTTGGAGAAAATCAATGAACTTTCCCTCGAGTGGGACAGATATTATTACTGAAGACAAAGGCATGAAAGAAAACAGTTGGAGAAAATCAATGAACTTTTCCTTCAGCCTATAAAACCACAATCAAGATTAATTGCAAAGAATGATATAAATCGTCTTGCAGTGAGCCAGCATCTTGTCTATTATTAACTTTGTTTTCCAGCTTGCTGGTGCTTCAAGTGGACATAAAAAGTCTTGTTCCATGGATCCAATTTTAGCAGTATTTGTCAGTAAAGCTCTTGCGGGCTCTGAGGGCACCAGGATTTTGATAAAAGCTGCTGGTTGGTTCTATTTCTGGGTAGGTATATCGGTTTAGTCAGGTGCTGCAGGTATGGAATATGAAAGTGAGCAATGCCTTCTTTGTAACAACAGAAGTTGTCATGAAATGCACAAGGCCCTATTGTGCTATATGTATGACTCGTGATATGTTTTGAATCTATGGCTTGTGGTTTTTGGTAACTACTATCTTGGGAGAGTTTTTAAACCCGAAACAATTTGCTTGTATTCGCTGCAGGCCATGGATCTAACAGCTTTGTTGACATTTTTCGTCTAATCTTCCAGGCATTTCAGGCAGGTTGGTGCTCCACAAATGAAGATTTATAGTGACCCTGTCATCGTGAACAAATATGCTACGCTTGCTTAAAAAATGGTGATATTGTTCCTCTTTGATAAGAATTCCGATTTTGGGAATATGCCTGAACACTTGGACCATTCGCAAAGATAAATAAGAGTAATGAAAACAGTACTCTAAGTGCTTGTGTTGAGTTGTTTGATATCTTGATTTTTCATTCATTGTTTTCCCAGGAGGAATTATGCTTTTCTCTTCTTTTTTTCAATCATCAAGTGGGAAATTAAGTTCTTCTGCACCAGTAAAATTATTCAAACATTTGGAACGAATGCATTTGGTGACTTATATATTGGGGTTGACGTTGAGCATAACTTGAAATCGAAAAAGCCCATAGGGCCTCCAAATTTTACCTAAAAAATATGTTCTCCAATGTGATCCAGCCGCTTATACTCGGCTCAAAAAAGCCTATATAAGTCAAGTAAAAGAAAATTATTTTTTGGACCCTCAATCTTGTGGATAACTCTAATTACTTGATTGTGCAAAAGTAAGTAGAAAATTGAGGGTATGGATAATTCTGGTTTAATAGTTACAGAAGATTTATTGACGGCTTCATTGTAGGAGTTGACTTTAAATATGACAAATTAAATTGAGAAATTTAAAGAGTGAAATAAAATTGAGAAAACTTCCAAAGAAAGAAAAACCTATAGTGATTAGAAAAGTTTCCAAAGAAACGTTAGTAAAATGATTGATCGTCCCAAGTGTGTGGCGCGGAAAACAACTCGTATTAGGCTTGCGGATGTGGGATTTATATGTAGTTTGAGGGAGTTATATTCTTGTATGGGAATGTGATGTAGTCAGCCATGGTGTGGAAACAAAATTCTAGCTAGGAGAGCATCTAAAGGCCGACTCCTACCTCTTTTACTATACATGCATCCGTGCTTTCTCATATTTTTTGTTGTTGTTGTTGTTGTTGTTGTTGTGATAGTACCCCCTCCCAATCACCACCCTGCATGAAATGACAACCATTCATCTGTAACTGAATTAAAACCTCGCAATCCTTATTTCCAGGGGTGAGTGGACCCTTATCATTCATTGTCCGCCTCCAAAGAGTACCATTCATTGTCTGTCTATAAAGAGAACCCCACCCCTCAATCTCTTCATTCCCCCACCCCCAAAAAGGCAGGCGAAAGGGTCTCTTTCCCTCCCTCCCCATTACATTGCTCTCCTTTGGAAACCTCTTTTTCTCTATATACGCATATATACACATATATATATGTATATATATATAGGTGGGTGTTCTAAAAAGAGAGCAATGGATTCACTGCTCCTCATATCCATCTCCATCTCCTGTCTGATGATGTTCAACTTGGCAGTGTCCAATCCTACTAATCTCCATCCGGACATCAAGGAAGTATGCAAAGCAACAGACGATCCAGCACTTTGTGAATCCTCCGTCATCCCACACCTAAATGGCCACACCGATCCTGCCTCGGTCCTCACCATGCACATTCTTACGGGGATTCATGCCACCGAAGAAGCCATCCAGATAGCCAAGAAAGCCCTTCCTTCTGCATCACGTTACGATGCTGAGTTGTACAAAGTTTGCCTCGAAACATACGACTCGGCCTTGGATTCTTGGAAGGGTGCCTTCGAGTCCATTAAAGCTCGACAAGGTTTCGAAGTGGCCAATGATCTTTCTGCGGTTTCCTCCTTCATTTCAAGTTGCGATGATGCCTTCACTAATGACGACCCAACTGCCCCCAACAACTCTCCCCTCGCTCAAATTGATAAGTTGATCATGAAGATGAACAGCAACTGCCTTGCCATTCGCCTCAAGGCATTCCCCGAATAAAATTATTTTCAACCTTTTTCTTCTTTCTTTTTTTCTGAATTAATATTCTCAAAACCAATCATATATGCAATGACAAAGGGGGCATTGTGATTTCAAATCACTGGATTCGGCTACCGCTACAATATACAAACTCAAAGACTCGTACTATTGACATGTTTCGGTTTGGCATTTTGCTGGTAGTTTTCCTTCTTTTTCATATTTTTACATGTTTACTGACAGAAAGGACATATATCTAATATGGTTGCTAATGGGTAACAATTTCCACACAAACAGAAATTACACATTAAACAGAATGACACGATCGGTCACATCTTTTAATATAAGATTACCTAGCAAAAAATTCTGAATGAATGACAGTTTGGACAATATTATAACTACGTTGTAATTCTGAGATAATATGACAAAAACATACATAATCCCTGTCTGATCGCTCTAGTCACTCCACTATGGAATTTCACATCTTCGCATTCATATCTTTATTTGCTTTCTGAAATGTAAACATCAAAAGAGCTATATATGCCTCAACAAACACCAAATTAAGTCCACTATGGAATTTCACATCTTTGCATTCATATATTTATTTGCTTTCTGAAATGTATACATTAAAAGAGTTGTATATGCCTCAACAAACACCAAATTAAGAAGCCCTGCCTGCCCTTTGGGCTTGCTTGGCTTGGCTTCTACATAGATGGATAGCAGAAACTCTTGTCAAATGCAGCATCTCTCATTTTCCTATTGCACAAACCGGGAAAAATTGAACTATCCCACACATGCTAGCCACATTGAGACAGAATCAAATATTTCGTTTAGATTATGTGGTTGGAGACGTCAAGATAACGTCGAAATCACTCAGAGTCCATTCTGCAACCTCATCTTTGTCACTGACAAAGATTTCGGTTCCCACATCAAGAGAGGTCCATATTCTTCTTGCAGGAGTGGTTCCCGGATCCTGCAGTTAGAGCAAACCATTAGTCAGATTTGAGAAAACTCTTGTTGACATTGTCGTGGAGAATTTTTTTTGAGCTATTTGGGAAAGATGACTTCTATTTTTGCATGGATTTGTTCTGAAGATTTGCACACTATCAAATTTCCAGCATTTTAGATTGCTTTTACCAAATTTGGTTTTGGCATAAATTCTCTCACTTGACTCAAACTTGGGCTTTCAAAGTTCCTGCAAATTAAATAGGCAATTGAAACTTGAAAGTAAGTTTTGTCTAAAGGGATTGGCAAACCTGGCCAGACAAACAAGCTAGTTTGATACATACGTACATATGTATATATATAACATATGGTTGCACGTGTGGATGGAGAACTTCATATTACTGACCTGATAGAAGTAGAGCCGACTGGAAAGGCGACCAACATCGAGCTCCCAAGTTCTAGCATCGCCAACCCAACCTTCTCCTTGTTTAGTAGGATATCCATACTCTGCCCAAATGGGATGGGGCAGCAACTGAACCAGCTCCTGTGCCTGAGGATTACTATATGGATCGCAAGTGCTATAAGGTTTTTCCAAGTATTGGGCATTCCCGGGACCACAGTAGTAATGATAAGCCGAGTAAGGGAAGTGCGCAGTGTTGTTCCTGTAAATCTTTGTGTTGTTTGGAGTAATGTGGAATGGCGGACAGTTTCCCAGACCTGAGGGGCTGCACCAAGCCGGAGTTTGAGGGTTGATGATCATCTCACTGTACCTGGTTACATCAGTGAGGACATCCCCATCACAGGCTGCACCATTGTTCTTCCAGCAACTGCCCATGTCTATTAAGTAAAACTGGCTCTTAGGTCCACCCCCATTCTTCACATCCAATGTCAGTCTCACCTTAAAATTAGGTGACTCTGGAAGCTGAAATCCCCCCATGAAAAAAGTTTAATTATCTTGTTAATTACCTCTCCCTAAATAATCAACGCAAGAGCCGACTGGTCCTTTTGACCTTAGTTAAAGAAACACACGACAAGGTGGCCGAGCACCAACAGGCAGAGGCTATAACAGGGATTTTTTTATACATTTCTATTCATAGTCCTGCCAGATGGAATACTTGAAATTCTATCAAGTGCGCAGCGGAAAAAACATTTCTTAAAAAAATTGAGTTCTATGTTGATAATATATGCACTTTCTATTTGACATTTCATGCTTAATTTTTTCTTTCCTCCAAAAGAACATTAGAAATAAAGTCAAGACTCATGACCCACCAGTAGTTGGCGCTGAATGTCAAACAGCTAAATAGCACCAATAAACAATCGGTGCAGCATTATCTGACTTCCTACGGGAACTCATACAGCTGGTGACCTACCCCACGTCCATCTTTTCAAATTAGGTCAGTTGTAACATATCTGGTTGAAAGTTTAGTCCCCACAAATTAGAAACCCAACAAATGCATTTAGCGAGTATTGAATATGTTGAAATGAACGGGTGATCTAGTGGGGCAGATAGACACTGAAAGATTAATTGTTTTGGTACTAACATTAAAAAGTTACATTTGACACGAGATTACTTAGGATTTAATTCAGAAAAGAATAGACCCCCTTTGGTTCTGGACAGGGGTTGTTTTCCGCTCTATTTTACCGAGCTCTCGGTGGTATGAAGTATGAACAAATTGGTTCACTTGTCCTTCTCATTAGCCATATAAGAATAGACCCCCTTTGTTCTTAATGAAGTTTAAAAATGGACTAAGCATTTGCCCAAAATTGATTGACCGAACTTGAATGGATGATCTATTGACGCATATACAGATTCTGAAAGAAAAACTATTTAGGCACACTAAAGTGTAAATTAACAAAGTGATGGCACTTTTTCCTTCAGATTAGCCATATCAATGAGACTAAGTTGTTCATGAAAGTTTTGGAATCTGCAAAGGATGAAATGCAGAGAGTTGTTTTACTTACAGTTTTGAGCATGCCTCGGGTGTCATAGTGGTACCCTCCAGAGAAACCTTTGGTTGCATCAGCTCTAAGGTACAACATCAACCATGGGTATAGTTTTGTGGTCTTGAGTTTATGGCTAAAAACCCAACTCCCAACACCAACTTTCTTCTCCCAAATTACCTCAAAGTAAGAGATCCCACTACCAATAGTATCAGAACCCAAATCATAGGTTCCATTGAACCCGCCTCTCATTGTATCATTATCAGTTGATGATAAACTGGTGGGTTGATGATACAAGAGGGGTTGGTTCATACACCCATCTCCAAAACAAGGAAACCTTCCGGGAGCGAAAGGGGGTACCTTTTTCCCATTCTCTGGACACAAACCAGATTTCGTGTCATAGTTGCCATTTTTCAACATAATCATCCAGAATTGCCATGGGTTTTTCTGATCTGTGTCCCCAACTTCGCATAAAGAACCCAAATACAACTCCTTCTCGGCCGCATAAAGGTCTGGATTATTTAGAGCTTTTGGGCTCAAACCACGGAAGTCCTCCCCCACCCCAAGTTTGTTATCGGCCTCCGTTACTTTGTGATTCAGAGAGAAATCTGCCCCTTTACAACATAGAATCACACCATCTTAGAGAGAAGAAACAAAAAAATAAAAATAAAAATAAACAAGTGTTAGCGGAAACTGGAGGGAGTATCTGGAAGGAACAGAGTATGACTAGTTTTTGCGATTATATTAAAAAAGTAAAGTTCAAAAACATATTAGAGAAGACCTATCAATTAAATTTAAGAGGAAGGGAAATGAAAGAAGAATTCCACGGGATGCATTTTCAAAATTTGTATCATTAATTTCCAAAAAAATAAGTGGAAGGCAAGTAAAATAAAAATAAGTGGAAGACCTATCATCCTTTTTTTTGCGATTGTTATGGTGTGGTTGAATTAGAATGCGTGCATTACTTGGGGGGTTTTGCTTACTTGAGGATGAGGAGGAGGAGGAGAGATCAAAACAATCGGCAGCTCTGGGGCTACCCATGGAGGGGGCTTCTTTCCCAACTTCATTGCAGAAGTTCCAAGCTTCAAAGGCTACCCTCAGTCCGTCTCTTGCCATTCCTGGATCTCCCACCGCCGACATACTAATACTACTAAGACTAGTACGACTCCCTTTTAAAAGTTTTGAACCAGAAAAAGAAGAAGAAGAAGATACAGTACTACAGCAGCAGCAGCAGCAGAAGAAGAAGAAGAAGAAGAAGAAAGTTGTGTTGGGTCCGGAGTTTGATGCTTAAGAAGTTCAGACACGAGAAGAACAAGAGAAGCCATATATAAATTTATGTATGAAATCGTAGATGAGTTTTGAAAATGGAATCCTCTGTATTTATAAGTATGAAGGAAGTGAATTTCGTGTTGTAAATCTAGGCCCATTGAAATTGGTTTGATAGAAAAAAAATGAAAACGAGGTGGTGGTTTCGAAATCAGTTGGCTGCAAATATGCTGTTGATGGTTTTTGTGGGTCTTTTATTGATACTTTGTGCTGTAATCCCACTGTTTGAGGGGTTCCCGACAATTTTATGGGTGGAAATTAAAGGGAGTCTAAGCCATTTGGTCGTGCGCCAATCTACAACATGTCAAAGCTCAAATCCTACATTTGTCATTTGTCATGCAATCTTACTTTACTACTACCACTTGAAAGTTTAATCCACTTCAACAAACCTTCTAAATTTTACCATTTTCGAAAGAATAAGTCTAGTAACACATTAAGTTGCACATTAAAATATACATCATATTTATATGATATATTATTATAAGACACAATGTAAAAGTGGATTCTATAAATTTCGATATTTGTTCAAATTAATGGATGTCATGTAGATATAATGTATAATTTAATGTATAACGTGTGTGTTAATAGCATTGCTCTTTTCGAAATTGTATTTTTCTTAGGAATTGGATCATCTTCGGTCTATTAATATAGACTAGGTGGTTTAGTTTGTTCATATGTGGATCCTTTTTAGGTTTAATTTAATGATTTGAATTGTTTATTTTTAAAACTCGTCAAAAATCAGTTTGGTCAAATATCTATTGATAAGATTTAGGAATGCATTTGTGTATCTTAATGGCTAAACTCGAAACCACCAACAACAATTGTAATCCATCATTAAATACATCTCATACTCTCAAAATCTTACATAACCACAATACGTAATACATGCTTCATCATCGTAAATAGACAACAATTCCATGAACATAACAACGACGAGTGAATAGATGTGCGATGCGTGTGTGTCCATAAAACAGAGTTATATCAGTCTGTAAAACAGTGCCCGTGAGCATAAAACATGATCTCAAACTAATCTGGATATTCTCGAGCGAGCTATTGAGTTACAGGTTCTGACAAACTGGTCACTGGTCAGAATCTAACAAAAACAGAGAGGTAGCTCAAGTGGCCTAGAGCTCGCTCCAGCAAACCTTCGTTTTTTTCAGATTCTAGGTTAAGATTTCTGAAATTTTTGGGCTGAAATAAACAGATCACAACACAGGCTGAAATATTGTTAACACAATTAACCTGCTGGTATTTGTCAAATATAGCGTAAAAGTTGTTTTTTCCGAACCAATTGGTCAAAACAAATCATAGATTACTTAAAATCGTACAATTTCAACAGAGAACAAGACAAGAAAAACCCTAGACATGCTTTCGAAATCAAATTTAACAATAGCAAGTTTAGCTATGGGGTTGGTGGGTAATTATGTCTATCTCGATCCGAAAAACAAAGCACAGAACAAACATGAAACGTTAGAGATTTAAAATGGACAAAATCTCCTCCAAGTACTCTCAAGAACTTGTAAAAATTCTGTGAACCCTTTTCTAAAAGCTCTCCAAAATGCCAATTTCATAAGCGTAAAAGAAAAATGGATATCCCCTAGTGTTTAAATAATAATATCACTCATAAATCATATAATCATGGCCATAAACACGCAGCAAAATTTCTACCTCTCATCAATCCTCCATAACTCTTGGATTTGCAGTTGTATAATTTCAAGAGACTGCTCAAATGGTCTCGAGCTCGCTACCATAAACAAAATACGATTTTTTCTGATTTAAAATATTAAACAATAACAATTATAATTATAATATTTAATGTTTAAATATGAATTAAGAATTTAGGGTTATTACGCAAATGACATTACTAACTCATATATTGAAATGAAAGGACGTCACCCTAGACGAGGACATAACTTACAAAGAGAAGTTAGTTCAGATTCTTGATAACAAAGAGAAAAACTTGAGGGACAAGTCCATCAAGTTGGTTAAAGTTCTTTGGCGTCATCGAAATCTGAAAGAGTTGACTTAGGAATGGAAAGACGTGATGAGATCCAATCACCCCGATCTTTTTGTTTATACCATACTGTGTAATTTCGAGGACAAAATTGTTTAAGGTGGATAAATTGTCATAACCCAAACGATAGCTTGGGGTTTTATGGTTGTTAATGGGGAAATTTATTTTTTTATTTTAAACAACATTTTTATGGTTTTTATTACGCGTTTTTATGAGAATTTTCAATATATAAACGTAGTTAGTTCTCTATATTCTTTTCACAAAATTTGTACATCTGAGATCAGAGAGAGAGAGTTCTGTTAGTTTTTCAAAAATTCTTGCAAATTGAAGTTCTTCTAGTTTTTCTGGCGATTCAACTTAGTTCTTTGCATTTATCCTTCAATCGATGTGGAGAAATTTACCTCCAATCCTTAGGTTATGTTTTTCAGCTATTAATCTTAAGATTTAGGCTCAAATCGCATATGTTATGTTCTATTGAGCCAGAAATTTTAGAAAACCAGAGTGTTCTAGATTCAGGAAAAACAAAAGCTCGCTTACCTATTTTTCAGAATTCTCATAGTTTTACATAAAATGAGAAAAATATAGAAATTTATATTTCAAAGGCTTGTTCGAGCGAGCTCTGGTCGTTCAAACGACCTATCCAAAAATTTAGAATTTACAAAATATTGTTCGAGCTGATTAGACCACGTTTCAGATTGTAAGATTACTTAGAATGCATGTACACACAGTACACAAGCATCAACCATATTTTGTTTATTTCCATGAATTTTTCGTGGAATATCGTGAGAGCAAGTTGACCACTTGAGATCATATTGTTACGTTGATAATTATAAGTTTCATGTTGATACTATACAAGTAGATTATTGTCGTTAAATTAGATTTGCATGATTTTGAATGTGTTAGAGGTGTTGATGTATTTGTTGGAGTTATTGGATGTGCTAAGTGCAGCCGTCGTGCTGTCCAAATTTCTATAGAAATGTCTTGACTATGACTTTGGGGTAAACATTGTTGAACGTTAGGAACACCAGCTCGAATGACACCTAGATAAAGAAGTAGAGGGTGTCGGGTGTACATTATAAAGTAACAGAATGTGTTGAGACAGACACTTAAGTGTTCATAATGAAAGTGAAATGTGTTAAACTGGTTTGGATGACCCGTAGTGGCAATGTCGTTGTTGGACATCATCCCGTATTTGATTTGTTTGGGCGTCATCGCATGTAAGGACCTTAACTAGGATTTACTGGAGACGATTAAGGTGACTTCAGTGACGTCTGCGAAGGCAAATCCAAACCCCGAGGGAGTTACGGTCAGTGTCTTGGACTTTCTTGACCAGATTAAATAAAAGTGGTTAAGTTTCCTTAGTACCTAACCTAGTGACGACACGTTCAGTCAGATTTAATTAGGGTGAAGTAGTTATTGATCTGAGTAACTGTAGAAGGTCCATTCCTTACCAGGTCGGTATTCAACTCGGGTACATAACCTTGCACTATGGGCCCCACGTAGGTAACGACTGATCAATATCAACAGAGTACCCTAAGTTACATAAGTTGGGTAACATATGAAATTCCTAGGTGGAATTCCTAGAAATATTAAAGAACGAAATTTTGACATACATATGTGTTTATTCTGTTGTACAGTTTCTTTATACATATCATATCGCGTGCATGTTATCCTTTGAGTTTGGTTTTTGGATAATATTAACTATTGAGTTTCATTACACATTGGAGCAAATTATCTACCCCTGACGTTTCATGTCTAATGGAGATGAGCAGACAGAGTTCCCGCCTGACTAGGAGGAGTTGATTGTCAGATACTAAGAGTGAAACACATGGTTGTCTTACCTCTAGTTGCTTTGTTTATTTTAATTGGAAATAACAATGTAAACCCCGAAGGATATTTTTATGATTTTATATTTCAAACCATGTTACATTTTTTCTTTGCCATTAATAAATGTTGTTTTCTTTTTAATTATTATTTTAACTAATAAAGTAACATTAAAAAAGATTTAATTAATATTCTAAGAAATGAAGGCGTTACAACGAACACAAACAATTGAAGATAGTGATCGAGAACATAGGAATTGAGATCGTAGTGAACGGGAACATCTTCAATATAATTGGATAACAAAATTGATGGTTCATCATTGACATGGTAATTAACACGGAATGAATTGATAAGTTTTAGATATTTTGACTTTGTAATTAGCACGGTTAGAGATGGAATTAATTTTGATGTAGCATATCGTTAGTTAACGACTTGAGATGACATTAACTCACAAATTAATAATTCGATGCAATGTTGTATTTACTATTGTTCTCATTTATTCCGCACTTATGTGTTATTATTTTCTGTTTTCTGTGCATCATCATAATTGACATATATATGAGATTCGGTAACAGGTAGGATTGTTTATTGAGCTTCATAGCTCATGGTGCTATTTTCTACCCCAAATATTTCATGTCATGTATTGAAAATGGGATCAAAGACCTAAGTTATCTAGTCGACATCAATGTCGTCGATGAAGACTCGATCAAACCTTGGCTTAGTAGTAGAGGCTCCATAAGCCTTTTGAAACTCTTTTGTAATATAGATTCTTTTTTTTTTCAAGAATTTACTTTCATATTTAATATGTTGTGGTTCAAACTTTCTATTTTTTCCATTAAATGAAATGGTAAACACTTGAATTCTGAAAAAATTATCTTATTATCGTCTCCTTAAAATGGGGTGTTATCTTAGTAATAACCTATGCAAGCGTATTTTTTTCAAAATCATACTAGTTGCTTAATTTTTCAAGACAAATGTAAAATCTCCATTTTCATTGACACAGATTCAACTCCATTTGATAATTATTACATGTGTTAAGAGAAGTTGAGACAGAGAGAAAGCTAGATTTATCTCTGCAATATATTGTATATGAATCAATGAACAAAAACTCCTTTATATAACAGGGAGATGACAATCTAAATATGAAATACATCAGAAATATAGAAATGTATGAAATATGATAATTGCCTAAATTATAGTGCTAAATATACATTGACATATATATATATTCATTAATAACAGCATGATCTGAATTCGTGGGGACTTCCCTAAATACTCTGTGAACCATATTTTCATCTAAGGCCAAACTAGATCAGCATTATTACATGTGAAGCCATGAAGATTAACTGATAATATGAGACTTTGTTTTAGCTTTTAGAGCATGGAGAGGTTGGTGATGGCATGCTATACTTTTTATAGTACAAGGACTAAAGATGTGGAGCTGTAATACAAAGAAAGACCATTGGAATCAGTAATATTGACAACACAGATCATCTAAATATAAATGTGTATTTGTGTTCAAAATTATTACACGTACGTGAAGTCTTTAAATTATTAAGTGTTTTATATGTATCTAATAATTTCAAATATATATATATATGGAGACGTACGTACAGAAACTTTTCCCCATTGGAATTGGTTTAATATTTTACTAATAAAACAAGGGGTGGCAACTGGCAAGTGGTTGGTTTCTTACCACAGGTATTGATGGCTTTCGTTGATCTTTTCGGTACTCTGACCCACTGTTTTATGCAGGTGGAGGGTCAAAAAGACTTGGCCATAAATTATGTCTAAAACCATGAGTCAACCCATTTGGTTCTGTCCCTCGACATGGAATTCAGTTTTGTTTACTTTTCACCGTTTGGATAATCTGTAAATTTTATTTCAATAATTAAAATTATCTATTTTAAATTATATTTTTTTACTTGTTTCTGAAATAATTTTTGAAAAAAAAAATTCTTAAATAATATTTAGTATAAATATTTTAAAAAAAATTTAAGAGTTAAATTTTTTTGATATTTTCAAAATGTGTCTCTTTCTTTCTCTTCTTTTATAAAGAAATAAATATTGTTTAGAAAAAAAATTTCTAAACAAGTTTAAAAAAATGTTTGAGAAAAAATTTTCAAACAAACAAACGAACACATTCTTATTAATTTCTTTAGTTGTTAAAAAACTTCAATTCAATCAGATATCAATAACTATTTTACTTACAAATGTAATTTTTAAACTTTAGAAATTAAAAGTTTCGAAGTAAAAAATTATACTTTTAGATCAAGCACTTATCAATATCCGAATAAGTTGAAATTATTTGTGATTGTTAAAGAAGTACATCAAAACAAAATAAACAATTTCAATTATTAAGGTAGAATCTCAAGATGCTCTCATACTACGGCAGAGGGTGAATAAAATTTGCTCACAATAAAGTGATCAAAACTGGACTCCTTAACATGTGGGTATTCACTTTCAGATATTGAAGAAAAAATATTTCTTAGCTAATTCAATTCCGTATTTATTTTATTAGACTATTAGTAAAAGAATATATATAACTGCATAGAATAAATTGTGAAGAAATTCATAGTAAAACAACTCAGGATGTTTGCCTATTCATGATTTAAATTTTTTTTTGATGTATAGAAAATTCAATTTTTAATATTCAAACTAATTTTGTAGTCACCAATCGCATGCTTTGACGTGGACAAACAATCAGAGCACAATAGTGTGAAGACCGAAGAATTGGTCTAACCAATGATTTTCCATCTAATATTTTGCGTTTTTTCTTTCAGCTCAATTAGAAAAATTTTAAAAAATATAAAAATAATTAAATTCTAATTAAAATTTTCAAATAAGACGACACTAAAAACAATAGTACAACTAACTCCCAATGCATACAATCCCATCCATGATCTCAAAGACATACATCTCCAATTTACCCCATTATCTCTTTCTTTTTTTTTAAAATAACTCGACAATTAAATGTGCTCTAACAGACTAGAAAAAATCATTATCTCGCCCTCGTATTCAAGCATTTGATACCACAACTCAAAGCATTTGCATTTTAATACGAAAGAAATTGATAAAGACTACAACACTTAAAATCAAAATTATCAATCTCGTACAAGCAAACATATCGATTTTGTTACTGATATAATACGTAAAAAATATAGAATAAAATCTTACAACTTCAAAATAAATCACCAAACATAAAAAGAGATAATTTTAATATCAATTTATGCCTAATTACTTTAAAAAATCATTATTTAAAATTTAAAAAAAATTACAGACTTGTACAGTACCAACTGAAATAGGTCAGAAGAAGAATTGAAACAGTACGCAAATAATCTAATACGACTACAAAACTAATATAATACAAAATAGATAACTTTGCTTATAATAATTCGAGTCAAGCTCATGTCCAATGAGTTTCCAAATACCATCAGTGTCCACCACATGCCTGACACCAGTACATGCCCTTGGGGTGTGGTTTATGTGGTTATAACCAAGAAGACCATATAGCAACTTCAATAACACTAGCTAGTTTAGCTACTAAAAAGGACAACAACAAAAAAAACGCTAATTAATTTGTCTATTTATATTTTCATCCATGCATTCTAACAACGCAATGTTTTAGTTATCTAATAAAATTAACTTAACCGACAAACCCAAAAATAAATAAATATTGCCCGTGTGGAATCTACATTCAATGACGTGGTAATGACATACTATTTTTTTAACAGTAATATGTTTCGAATGACTATATTCTAATAGTCATATTTTTCTAACAGCTATACTGTAAGAGCATCTCCAGCAACATTAGCTAATATAACTATTGAAAAGGACAAAAAAAAATAGTCATTTTGTCTGTCTACTTTTTCACTCAAGCATTCTAACAATGCTCTCTATTTTAACCATACAATAAAACTAACTTAACTGACGAACTAAAATAAAAAAAGCACTCGTGTGGCATTTGTTTAACAGTCATATAATGCTACGGTCATAATTTTCTAACAGTTATATTCCGACGCTCCTATATTCTAACAGCTATATTTGCCGATAAAACAAATAAGCAGTATTGCATAGCCAGAGTCATTGACATTGCACCAACGGGAATGACAGGTGTAGCAAACATTCCAGTAAATAGTGCCATCATTCATGTTTTTCCTCGAGTATTTCACAACTTCAACAGGTTATGAGACTTGCAAAGTGCAACCAGAAACCAATCCATGGCCTAAGCTTCTACACGACAAGGACTATTAGGATCATAACACCAACGCACACAACACAAATGGGTCAGAAATTTAATGTGCAAAGTTACCATATGACCTACATGAGTAAACAGTTATCATTCTACACATTGGATATAGATGTCGTGCGCGAACTGGTAGCTGAATTCAATTCAACACCAGGTTGTAAATTGTAAGATATTAGCAATGGAAAATATCAATTACCAATGACGTATTCTTTGTTCAGCCAAAGTCTTGAATTGTGAATGCCAGAACCCATTTGTGGAAAAGCAAAAAAATGCTACAAAGTACTAATGAAGGTAATAAAATATCATCTCAACCAAAATTTATGAGAGAAGTGAAACTTGTTTGACCATGAAAACTGCCCTGTAGCCAAATTGCCATAGCTGAGCAAAACTAGACTTGCAGAATATGCACCTTAAGTCCAGAAACAAAAGGACGAGAACAAGTACCTGATGACCAGGTTTTGCTTCAGTTCCATTGTATGATTTATGCATCACTTAAAACTTTTATCTAAACAAAGATCACATGTCATTGAGAAGGACATTTACATAACTACGAGTATGAAGAGGCAAACAAAAAAATGTGTTGGGCACTTAGTGGACAAGGGGGGTGCGGTTGTCGTTTCCATCACCCCTCTTCTCAAAACCGCCACCACTGTTGCCCCACACAACATAATCATATCCCTAGACCGCTACAATTTCAAACAATGTTAATCTCCCACCTCAATCACATGGCCACAATCACCAGTCACCACATCTGCCACCATTTCCACCATTTAATTTCACCTTTTTTTTCAAAGTAAGCAACACCAGTACATTGTGCACTAGACATGATTGCAAACTGAAGTCCTGTAACCGTAGGGCTAACCATAATAAAAGTGACCCTTTTAGTACCAAAGAAACTAAAATCTTTCTTAAAGGCAAAATCTTCCAAAGCATTATATTACCCACAGCAAGGAAATTAATAATCTTTTTTTCAAGAAAAAGGAAACATGGAAGCGCTGTCTCTGCTCATCACGTCGTCACGTTTTTGTCTTTTTATAATTTGAACTCCAAGGTCTTCCATTTGTAAACTGATTTGAGGTACACAGACTAAACAAACCTCACAAACAAAAGAACATGAGAGTAGACATGGTCATAGCACAAGACTGGTAGAGCTAATCAGTAATCACAAAAAGAAAAGATGCAACCGGCATTTCATCAAACAGCTTGCAAGCATCATTCACAAAGGATAGGGAAATCAATATCCAATCCAAGATTTTTCCATAACCTATAAATTTCGCTTTCTTGCAAGTAAATTTCACGAGGCTATGGAGAAAACCGCTCACCAGAACCGGAAGAAGGCGACGAACCCGTTTCGATCTCTGGCAAATCCAGAAACAACTCATCGAAAAACCTCTGGTTGGTTCGTGGAATAGAGAACTGCCAGCGAAGGAGGAGACGGAGAATGAGAAGAAAGAAGTGAAAAAGGGGAAGAGAGAAGGAAGAAGAGATGGCGGGAGAATCATGTAGCAAGGGAGGGAGGAGACTGAATAACTAGTGGGTTAGCTAGTCTGTTGGAGCATCACACTTGAGGGTTGAATAGTTATTTTAGCCAACGGGTCTCTTTTAAAGAGCCTGTTGGAGTTGACGGTCATATACTTTCAAAACATACTCAAGTTTCTCTAGAAACCACTATACTCTAAAGTCGGAAGGCAATGTTGTCCCATTCTGAAGTACTTGTAACAATATGATGCACTAACAAATACTCAGCCAAATATTTCTAATCATTCAACTTCCGACAAACACTCTCAATATTGCACACCTTTCTAACAAAAAGAACCGAGAATGGTTAATTGTCTTTTGTCTCAACATCAGGTAGAGAAGGGAGAAAGAATAGAAGTTTGATTGATTCATCAACATTTACAAAAATGAAGTTAGAACATATTACATCCCTCCCTCAAAATTCAAAAAAGCCAAAGCATTATAATGTTTGTAAATGAACGAAGGTTCTCAACTACAAAAACAAGGTACATCACCATGTCAATGCACTAATGTATTCGGCAGTAAGTCTCAAAGATAAAAAGACGTGCATTTTCAAGGAACTCATCCCTTAATGGTGCAAAGTTGCCCTCTTCCACTCGTTTGCCAAGGAACGGGTCATTCAATATTACCTACATTATATTTCCATGTTCAAAGACAGTAGAGGGAAAGTAATAGAAACTCAGAACAAACACAAGGAAGCAAGTACCAGATAGGCAGAACAACTAGTGGGTTAGTTAGTCTGTTGGAGCATCACACTTAAGGGTTGAATAGCTATTTTAGCAAACATGTCTCTTTTAAAGAACATGTTGGAGTTGACGGTCATATATTTTCAAAAGCATACTCAGGCTGCTCTAGAAACAACCAAATACTCCAAAGTTAAAAGGCAATTTTGTCAGAGTCTGAAGTACTTGTAACAATATGATGCACTAACAAATACTCAGCTAAATATTTCTAATTATTCAACTTCCGGTAAACACTCATGGTCCATAGTCTCAATATTGCAAATCTTTCTAACAAAAGAACCAAGAATGGTTAATTGCCTTTGTCTCAACATCAGGTAGAGAAGGGAGAAAGAATAGAAGTTTGATTGATTCACCAACATTTACAAAAATGAAGTTAGAACATATTACATCCCTCCCTCAAAATTCAAAAAAGCCAAAGGATTGTAATGTTTGTAAATGAATGAAGGTTCTCAACTACATAAACAAGGTACATCACCATGTCAATGCGCGTATTCGGCAGTAAGTCTCAAAGATAAAAAGACGTGCATTTTCAAAGAATTCATCCCTCAATGGTACAAAGTTGCCCTCTTCCACTAGACGTCAAGGAACGGGTCACTCAATATTACCTACATTATATTTCCATGTTCAAAGACAGTAGAGGGAAAGCAATAGAAACTCAAAACAAACACAAGGAAAAAGGGAAGCAAGTACTAAAAAAGAATTCCCTTATTCTGGCATTTCGAATTCATAAAAGAGTTTGCAAGCACAAATGTGGATTTATATAGACCAAAAGTGAGGACAAAAGCCAAATGCATCAATAGGTCCATCTTCTGGAATTTCATCAAACAGTCTGCAAGCACCATCCACAAATCATATTTGTGTATCAAGTCAACCACGAATCAATTTCGAATTCATAAAATACAAACAGATAAAAAATCATACTATTCTGTATGACTACATATGGCTCCTACTATTCTTTTCATGTCAGGAAAACAAATCCATCAAGTTTCCCAATGAACAACATCCTTACTGAATGAGGAGGTAAAAAAAATGTAGGCTAAGAATGATCTATCAACACCACAAACAGGACAAACACAGAAATTATGGACACATGCTATTGATTACACTTGAACGATACTAAAACTGAAGACAGGTTGAATATACATAAATCCCAGGATACATAAATCAGGTTGAAGATCAGTTTCATTTAATGAAGACAACTAAAGCTAAAAAGCCTAACAAATCAAAAAACAGTTAACCAGATCCTGTTACCTATTCTCGATCTTTCCGAGACCTCCAGAAATTGATTTCTCTTGCTCGGTCACAGGATGGAGAACAAAGGAAATTACCTTTGGGGAGTGAGGAGCAACGTCCCAGCCCAAACGAGGCTTCTTGCTAGGGCGACGAAGAATAGGGAACTGAAGGATCTTTGAATTGGAAACACTAACCACATCGCGAACAACAGGTAGCAAGATCTTTGAATCCGAAAACAAAACCAGAACCAAAGGCGAAGACAGTGCGCGAAAGAGTGGAGAACGGGGGGAGAGAGGGCGCGAATCCGTACTTAGCGATGGGAGGGAGACTAGCCATGCGTAGAGAGTCATATTCGAAGAAGGCAAAATAGCT
>JABCMJ010016826.1:0-12989 GCA_014822125.1 Arbutus unedo
GATCGGTGGGTGTCTCTTTTCTGCTGCATGCGGCTTGCTTGCCTTGTGCGGCTGCTATCCCGCATGCAACTCACACGTTGTGTGCAACTGATTTTGCTGAGTGGTGTTATTAGATTGGTAGGATGAGTTGGCATTTTATTTTTATTGGGCAAAAACCTCTATAAATAGAGGGTTAGTGCTGGGTTTGCTTCCAACCCTCAGCAAAATTTCTGCATCGTTCCTTCGTCGAACGTTTCAACTGTGTAGTTGCTAAACATTCAATACTCGAAACGAAATTAGAGTTAGGCTTTTTGGGAAACAATTTAAGCCAAAAAACAAGAGGAAACGCCACCTGTCAAATTTCAGAATTAAAAATATCCGAACGTGTTATTACACTAGCATTACCTCGCAATAGTAGGATTAAGGCTCAGTGTTATGTCAGGTTATGATTTTGTTTAGCCGTTCGCTTATCTCTCTTATTTTTAGATAATCAGCTAATTCGAATATCAATACAAGATAGCACCGCAATAGCCGCTTTATTTAATTTTTACGCCGTTTATTTAATTTATGCTCTCTTTATTTAATTTCACTTCTCCTTTTTCTTTTTATTTTCGATGTGAATATCACTCTTCGGAAAGCGGACACCTACATCTTTAGTCTGCCCTTCTAGAATTTTTGGTCCATTTCTAGGAATTTTTAGTCCATACTACTAGAATGCTTGAATGTCATCCTTCCAAAGTCAAAGTTGTGAAAGTCGGTGTCGGCCTATACTGATGTACTTTTCATGATTTTGAGTTAAGCGAGATTTTTATAATGAGAATTCTAGGATGAAACTGACATGGTTCACGATTCTATTTGTTTATCTATTCTGCCACGCACGTCCTTTAATCCCTGCTATACAAATTTTCTTGGAGCTAATGTTTACTTTCCCGGCATATCACTTGATTACGTAGACAGCTGCTGGAGTTAACTCCTAACTTCCCCCTTTCCTGTCCTATAATATTTTTTTATTTTTATCCCTCTGTCGTCTTTCTATAACAGTTACTGCTATCTTTCTTTTCATTTATCGTAGAATTAATAAACAAAAATACGTTATTTCATAACTAAGTAATATGAATATCGATCGTTAGTTCACGCTGTGAGACCTGAACCATATATCTCATATATTTTCATGCAATTATGTGGTTAATAAAATAAATTAATCACATATAACGATTTGTTCACATGAAATTCAATTCTTCGTGTGTTAAAATTTTAGTTCCCTACAAAGGGTGAGGAAACAAAATATGTGAATAAATAAATAAATTTGGATGTCTATATTACATATAACATATACGGGTACTATATATACATATATATGAGGTGGTGGTATAGTTTATTATGTCTAAAAACCTAAAGGGTGATTAGTGTAATTATACCAAAATAAGGAGAGAATAATTTGTGGAATTGACACCTAGTGTGTCTGCTTCATGATGAAAAAAAAAAAAACTAAGGATAACTTTTTCAATTGTCATTTCCCTTTCATAGTGAAGTATTGGTAGAGGAAAAGAGAGAACAAGAGGGGTGAAGTATTTGGTAGAGGAAAAGAGAGAATAAGAAGAATTGGGAGCACACGACATATTCGAAAAAAATATTTGTAAGCTTTGTCCTTAATTCATCTTATTTTTTTGAATTTATTATTAGCTCTCTTAAATAATTATTAATCAAATATTTGATATCTCCGTGTCTTAGTAATCAATAAGAAAATACCTATTATTTACTTAGTTTTATTAGATTAGTTGTTGCAATTAAAGTCAATTTTCTTGTTGGAAGACTAAAAATAAAACAATGATGATTTATGGAGTAAAATTAAAGAGTAAAATATTTACTTCATTCCTAAACTATGTCCAAAATTTTTAAAATGTACATAAACTATCAATTTCATATACTTATACTCTAAACTATCGATTTGGACTTTATTTAGTCCAATTATTGACATCCGTCTAATATCCATTAGGAACCATTAAGAGGAGGGTTTAACTATAATTTCAGTTGGTTAGGAGGGAGTTTAGGTGCAATTTTTGGTCTGTAAGAATTAAAAAACAAATAAAATATTTACTTCGTTCCTAAATTATGCTCAAAATTTTTAAAATGTCGCTAAACTATCAATTTTATTTACTTAGTCCCTGAACTATCAAATTCATGATTTATAATTAGTCTTTAAGTGCAAAGATACAAAACTAATCTATTACTTTTGAAATAGTTAAATACAAAAAAATAATCAGTTGAATACAACTCATAGCACTAATTGTTGAAGTAATAGACATGGTCTCCTACCATATAAATAGACTTACAAAAGAAACTGTAAAAAGTGAGAGTACATTACAAATTCGCTATTTTCCTATCTGTTCAATTTCTGTGTAAACAAAAAACTTCCTCACAAAAGACATCACTACTATTTTGAAAAATCAATCCACTTTCTAGAGTCTGACTATGTAGCAGCATAAATTCAACAAAAAGCTCAATATAGCAATTGAAACAGTCATAACATTAAAATATAACTGAGACACTTTTCCAAAATCAACATTCAGAACATAACAAAATATAAAATCTGACTATTTCACAAACGACTAAAAGATTAAGTCAATTTAACAAAATATAAATACACCAAATGTCAAATATCTTTAAGTAAAGTATGCATCAAAAAATGATAATCTGTTTTCTTATTACTTGCAAAACACCAATTCTTAGATCGTGCCATTTTTCGTGGCTTTGCAAGTTCGACTGTTGTGCCATTTTTTCTATATTTTCTACAACTCAATTGCTTCATCTACCTCTTAAGTTTGATGCCTTCTGGTTCTTTTTCTTTACCCTTCCTTTTGCCTTGCTCAACTAGTTCTTTCCTCCTAGTTTTCGTGGGCTTCTCAATCTTTCTAATGTAATATGGAGGTTTGATGGGAGGCTTGTCCACTAGCTCCCACATGTCCATGTCATTCATTGAATACATCACATGCCTATAGGTTTGCATGCAGGTCTTCTTAGAGTAGTAAATATACATGTATGCTCCAGGTTCTTCAAGTGAATGCCTCATGACTGCAATTGCATGTGAGCAATGGAGGACTGTCAAATCCCATCTTCCACAAGAGCATGTCCTTACTCCCATGTCAATAGTAAATTAATTCCCATACATACCTCTTGCTTCAAAATGATTATCTCCAGTCACAACCGCAATCCACTCTGATGCACGATTTGTATTCTTGTCCAACACCTTATAGATTTTTTGTCCTATATCATCATACCATCTCTCTACAGAAGCCCTCTTCTTAACCAAATTTTCTATCAAGTACTTTATAATTCTGTCTAACATAGTAAGTATTGGTTGGTCCCTAGCATTTGAGATTGCAACATTAAAAGACTCACATATGTTATTGAGTAAGATGTCACACTTGCAAGTAACATTGAAATGAAACCTGGACCATTGGTGGGGGTCCTTGTCAGCTAGCCATTTGAATGCATCCTTATCTTCATCCTGCAATTGTTCCATTTCCCTCCTAAATTTTTCCATATATGTACTCCTATCCAAACTCCACAACATGTCCTTTGTAGATTGTCCTGTTAATCCAGCCCTCTTCATATTGCCATGTTGATGTCTCACACAATGCCTTATCTCTACACAAGGCAACAAATGTTTTATAGCATTCGACAATCCCTATAATGACATTCGACAATTGTAAGCGAAAGAGTTCATAATAAGATCAACACCTCATAATAAAAAAAAATATTGGCATTATACCTTTTGCTTGTTTGACATAATAATATAGGTTCATTTGGTATCTGATGATCAGTAATCAAATATTTCAAGAGCCAGGTCCAGCTGCACTCAACCTCAACTTCAACCACTAAATAGGCCACTTGATAAATTTGATTATTCCAATCAATTCCCATTGCTTTTAACAATTGCCCCCCACGGTGCCCCTTTAAGTGACAATCATCTATACCAATGATGGGATTACAACCCTCAATAAAGCATCTCTTAAGTGTTGCCCAACAAATATAAATTATGTCAAACTTATTAGTGGTTATTCCATCAATATCTTTCTTGAAGTAAAGGTAAATAGAAGTCACTGAGTTTGTTTTAGCAATCTCCCCACAATATGCCCACAATTTCTCATATTGATCATTGTAATCTCCTTCAATCTTTTTCAATGCCTTTTTCTTAGCATTGTATATCAATGTCCTGAACACATTGATGTTAAAATCACGTGTTACTTGCTCACTGAATTCTTTCGAAGACCAAGAGGGCTTTATCTTGAAATCTCTTAAGTACAACGTTGTCAACCATGTAGAATTAACAAGCCTGTTTGACCATACCCTACCACACTTATGGTTACGAATAGATGTCTCAGTCTATAAAGTCTTTTTCTCCTTTGTAATTGATGCAATCATGCAAAGCATATCCACAGACATTCTTCTCTACACACAGCTCTTACCCTTTCTATCTCATTTTTTTTTATACTTTATGACTTTTCCATCAAGAATTGCATGATGCCTTATAGCCCTAACAAATTGCAATCTACTTTTGAACAATATTCGTTTCTCTATGTTAGGGTCTTGCTTCCTCCCAGTAATAGGCCTATAGTTTCTCCATTGTGGCACCTCCTCCCTCTCTTCATCAGAATCTTTCTCACTTATAAACCCATTTGAGGAATCCAAATCTTCATCCTTTAGTTCATCATCAATATTTGGGGAAAACTCAATCACACTCACGGTGGGCTTAATCTGACTCAATCCGGTCCATTCTACACTCTTGTCCACATTGGCATCAAACAAGGCATCGTCATCTTCACTATTGTCATAGTCACTATCCATAAATTCCTCACACTTAGAGTCATAATCATAATCAGAATCACTAGGCGCACGAGCTCTATTGGTCGATCGAGTTTGATTGTTAGGCATTATTTGATTGGTGGGTAGTGCGTCCACATCAACAAAAGTGCATTTATCCCCTAAAAAGGTCCCATATTTCCACCCCCAAGTGTCCACATTCACATCTTGTAGGTCAACATTAGGGGAAAAATAAGAATTTGACTCGGACACAAAAATTTTAACCAAGTAATTGTTCATACCTTTAATCATGTCCCTAACATCATCATTAGTTTGAATCAGCTTAAAACCTCCTTGAAAATCACCAACCATATAGTAACAATAAACAGAATCCACATACCCAATTTTCTTTACAATTTCAAACAACTCTGGACTGGACATCCTATCTGTATCACAGTAGTCAATGTACATAACCTTACCACCCACATAATTCTTCATGCCATTTTCAATACAAAATTCCCACCATAACACAACTTAATTAAAAAATAATCGGGGTTGTAATCTACACAATGTATTAAAAAAAATTAGAGACTACTTGTCAAAATTGTCTGAAGACCACTTGACAAAAAATTGGGGACCACTTAACAAAAAAAATCTGCACAATGTCCACACATAAACTACAAACAAGTCACCCCAAACAAAAACAAAACCAATATGTTTTTTTGAATAAACAACTTTGAACAATATCCAAGCTCTTTAGATAAATATAGTTTGTTTGATAGTGAAATGACAAGTAAAAGAAAAACAGTTGTTTGTGTATTACAATACAAAGATTGGTCCCCATTTTTCGTTTAGAAAACCCTATCATGAAACAGTTGTTTCGACAAAATACCACGGATGCACATGCACAAAAAATTTTATGGGAGTTTTCTCTAAAAGTTCAGATTACTTAAAGCTGATTCAAAAAATACGAATAAAAAAATATTAACTTACATAGTTATAATAAAAACTTACACTTTGGAGCAAGTTTATCCGATCTCAACACCCAAGACATTGTCAAATATTAAAAATAAACCGATTGAACAATACATCAAACAGTGCGAAGCAGATCAAAGCAAACTACAAAATCTTATTCGTTCCATTCAAAAAGCAGTCGTACTTGTGGAGAATGGAACAACAACCATAGTTGTGAAGAATGGGTCGCTATCGTACTTGTGAAGTTTGCTGCCATACTGAAGCTTGCTGCAAACAAGGGTTTTAATATGGGGAATAAGTAAATTACACCTATGCCCCTCTTAACCTATTAAAGCTACAATTCAATTCTCCTCTTAACGGTTTTTAATGGATCTTAGATTGATATAAGTAATTGGACTAAATAAAATCCAAATCGATAGTTTAGGGACTAAGTAAATAAAATTAGTAGTTTAAAGACATTTTAAAATTTTTAAGCATAGTTTAGGGATGAAATAAATATTTTACTCTGAAATTAATTTATCCCCAACTTTTGCATCACTAATGGACCAATTGACTAAGGAATTTATCTTACCTATTTACTCAATCTAAAACTAGTTGTAGTAGTTAGTGACTAATGCATGAGTTTTACATTAAGGAGCTGGATATAAGTCTTACAAGGTATAAATTAGCTAATGATTGCTGAATTGTGATATTTAAGTGTTGTTTTTCTTCATGTAATAAGAGCATATTATATTTTCCAGCCGTAAGTGTATACTCTATATGATAGAAATTAGTATTAAATTGTGTCAGACCATGAAACTTATTGAAAGTACGCTTAAAAAATTGAGTTGGGAAACTACGTGTAAAACTCTTGCGTGCATTCTCATGCATGCATAGAATGTGTGATTAATTTTAATTATTTATTTGCATCATTGTGTGGCTTGTACTAGGTTCAAAGAGGTTTACGCCCAATTTAGCTCTGTCTAGAAGTTAAGTTGTGGTTCCAGTTTATTCAGTTATTTTTGAAAGGTGAGTAAAAGAATTATATAAATTAGAACTAAAATATTTTGCTTACAATTACTAAATGTGTTCTCTCTATACGAATTGTGATTTGAATGGTTGAGATATTATGGATCGAGAATATTTATGAAATGTGTTTTGAGATTCATGCTACGATAGCCTTACTGGCCTTGCTCCTGGGCTAATGTGGGAGTGTTTGCCCCAGTTCTGTACTCATTTATATTAACTCACATATGCGATATGTGGGTATTTCCCTACCATTAAGAGTGAAATGGCCCCCAACATCACCAATGTACTTAATTGAGTTGATTTCTTAGGGTAATAGTGCTATCTTAACTTTGGTCGAAGGTAAACGACCATTGGCTACATAGGATGAATTGTTAGAACTTGTGATTATCTTTTTGAATATTCTTTTGCTGAAAAAGTTATTTCAACTTAGCTTGATCCATAACTATTTTATTTGTTGTTATTTATATGATTCAGTTGTACTCACTAAGCATGTAGTTAGCTCACGTATGAAATGCGATACACTTTCAGGTATCTGAGAATAGAAGATGGTCCACTATGCAGTTGTCCTCACTAGTGTGTCTTTTGTTTTATTTTATGAGAGAGGTTGATTGTGTGCCATAGAGTACAGTTTTAGTATTTTGTTTTTAGTCCATTGTTGTACTATGTTGTTGACATCTGTTGTGGGATGTGGCCTAGTATGAGGTCTTGTTGTCTTGTGCGATATTGTACATTTCAGGTTTCTAAAGCTATAGAGGTTTTATTTAGAGTTTGTCTTTTAGCATTTATTTGCATGGTTTGGTATTAGAGGCACTGCCATGTCACATTCTTGGGTGGTTCTATTACATCGTCGGGATTGGGGCATGATAGATTATGGTATAAGAGCTAGAGTTTGTAAGGTTTTGTAGATCTATCGAGTCAAGTTGTGATAGTGGACCATAGGGTGTCGTTGAGCCTAGGTGATTGGTCATTGTACCTTGTATGTCAAGCATAATTATTACTTGTGATTTATTTGTGATTTAAATGATAGTGTTATCATGGATCCCAAACATCAAGTACATATTGGGGAAGTGGTATCATCTACTTCAGCAGTGGGGCAAGGGCAGGAACCTCAGATACATGAAGGTTAGGAAAGGCATAATGTTGTACGAGAAACGGGGGTTGACCCAATTAGGCAAATTCAAGATGTAATAGCTAGAATGATGGAAACACAGGCCAAGTATTTTGAAATGCAATCAACCCAACCATTACCAATAGAGAAGCTATTGGTGGATTCCAGTACTACTTTGTACAAGAATTTCAAAAGGATGAATCCACCTACCTTCATGGGAACCAAACGGGAAGATGTAGAGAATTAGATGAAGAGGATGAAACAAATCTTCAGAAATTATGGATGCAATCGATGAAGAAAAGCTAAAACTTGCCACATTTATGCTTACTAGGGAGGCTTATCAATTGTGAAAATCTACAGAGAGACTATTGATTGCTATATCTATTGAGATAGTTGTAGCTCTACCTGTAGTGAGATGGGCAAATTTTGAGGAGACTTTTAATGAAAAATATTTGTTTGAATACTATAAAATTGAGAAGTGATGGGAATTTCTACTATTCGAGCAAGGTTCAATGTCTACGGCTGACTATGTGACGAAATTTACAGTCTTGCCGCGTTTTGCACTATCTATGGTTTCAATAGAAAAGGCTAGATGTGAAAAGTTTCAAATGTATTTAAATTCTCGAATTTAGCCAAGAGTTTCTTTGTTTGAGGAACATGGCTTTAAAAAGTTAGTGAGTAAATAAAAAATAGTTGAAAGAGATTTCGAGAAAGCGGATGGAAGACATGAGGAGTTTAAGAAGTGTTGTGCTGATAACCCATCGCAGTACAAAGAACAAGTCAACAAATCAGTTGGTTGGGGTGGACAAAATTATTAGCCAATCAGAAGCCCTCCATCTCAATATACTAGACTTTCCTCTGATAGGGGGTAGAGTTCCACGGGTCCAAGAACAGGTGTATCGAGTCAGCCACAGGGATCTTAGGGGAGACATTATTATGGTTCTCATAATTTAGAGATGGTATGTTTTAAATGCAATACAAAAGGATGTTATGATAGGGAGTGCACAGTGGTTGTAGATAGTCCTCCAAAATGTTTTACTTGTGGTCAGCCAAGCCATATATGATGGGCATGTCCACAGAATGTGGCAAAAGCATCATCAGTGGGTAGTGTGCCTACGGGAGGTGGCAGGGGCTCAGGTAGTAATTCTTGAGGAAGCGGCACATGATTTTCGTCTAGACCTATGGTTCAGGGTAGGGTGTTTGTAACAAAAAGGCAAGACACACATGCTACTTCCGATGTAGTTACAAATGCGCTCTCTATTGTTGGTAGAGATGTGCATATTTTGATAGATCTTGGCTCTACGCATTCATTTGTGTCATCAGCATTTGCCATGCATTTAGATAGACCAATGACTTTATTAGACTATGGTTTGTCAATATCTACCCCAATTGGAGAAATAGTTATGATTCAGACTATTTACAAAGATTGTGATGTTCATCTGGGGGACATGAAATTATTAGCTGACTTTTTACCTTTGAATATGGAAGACTTTGATGTCATTTTGCAGATGGACTGGTTATCATTCTATCATGCCAGTGTTGACTATTTTTGCAAAGAGGTAACATTTCAAATCCCAGGACAATCATTATTTAGTTTATGTGGCAATCGTAGTGTTGCTCTAGGTTGTCTTATTTTTGCTTTAAAGGCAAGAAAATTGTTAAGAAAAGGGTTTTATGGCAATTTAGCACACGTGATTGATACAAGGATGGCTTGACACAATTAGCAGATATACCTATAGTATGTGAATTTCCTGATGTATTTCCAAATGAATTGTCAAGTTTGCCTATTGACAAGGAAATAGAATTTACTATTGAACTGTTACCAGGCACATCTCCAATTTCTATTGCACCATACCAAACAGCTCTAGTAGAACTCAATGAGTTAAAAATTCAATTATAAGACTTCTTGGAAGGAGGTTTATTAGACCTAGTATATCACCTTGGGGAGCACCAATGTTATTTGTTAAGAAAAAGGATGGGAGTATGTGACTTTGCATTGACTATCGGTAGCTAAACAACATGACCATCAGAAATAAATATTCATTGCCATGTATTGATAATTTCTTGATCAACTACAAGGAGCTAGAGTGTTTTCTGAGATTGATCTTCATTCTAGGTACTACCAATTGAAGGTTAGAGATAGTGACATTTCTAAGACAGCTTTTCACACTAGGTATGGCCATTATGAATTTTTGGTTATGCCTTTTGGTTTAACTAATGCTCCAGTGGCTTTTCTGAGTTTGTTGAATCGGGTATTTCAGCCTCATCTAGATTCCTTTGTGATAGTCTTTATCGATGATATTTTGATTTATTCACAAAGCAAAGAGGATCATAAGGAGCATTTGTACAATGTGTTACAAACTTTGAGAGAGAGGAAGTTATATGGAAAACTGAGCAAATATGAGTTTTGGCTAGATCAAGTAGTATTTCTAGGTCATGTCATTTCAGGTGATGGTATTTTGGTTGACCACAAGAAAATTGAGGCTGTTGTAATTGGGAAAGGTCGACCAGTGTGACCGAAGTTCAGAGTTTCCTGGGCTTAGCTGGCTACTATCGTCGCTTTGTGCAAAGATTTTCTATTATTGCCAAGTTGTTGACTCAGTTGACTAGAAAATAGGTGAAATATTTATGGATAGATCATTGTGAGCAGAGTTTTCAAGACCTAGAAAATAGATTAGTCACAGAACCTGTGTTGACTATTCCTTTTGGAAGTGGAGGATTTGTGATCTACAGTGATGCATCTCATCAGGGTTTGGATTGTGTACTAATGCAACATGGCAAGGTTGTTGCCTATGCCTCTAGGTAGTGAAAAACTCATGAACGTACCTATCCAATACATGATCTTGAGCTAGCAGCTATTGTATTTGCGTTGAAACAATGTAGACATTATCTTTATGGAGAGACTTGTGAAATTTTTACGGATCATCAAAGTTTAAAGTATTTGATTACACAAAAAGATTTAAATATAAGGCAACGGAGGTGGATAGAGCTAATCAAGGATTATGACTATATTATTCTCTATCATCCAGGAAAGGCTAATGTTGTTGTTGAAGCCTTGAGTGAAGTCTTCTGGATATTTAGCACATCTCTGAGTTGTCAAAACAAATATGTTTTCTGACTTGAAGTCTCTAAGGGTTAATTTGGTAGTGAAGGAGAGAATAGGGCTTTGCTAGCAACTCTTACTTTAAAACCGCAACATGTTGAAAGAATTCAAGAAGCTCAAGACAGTACAACAAAATTGATCTATAACAATGAAACAATTTTGTCTCAAAATTTTCGTCGCCAATGCATTAGGTGGCAAAAATTCTCATCACTAGTTTCGTCGCTCATAGTTTCGTACTAAAGGTTCAGGTGACGAAAAATGAAATTCGTCACCTAATATGTTTTGTGGCGACGAAATAATTTGTCGCTAAATGTAGATAATCGGCGGGAAATTTTTTCGTCGCTAATAACAGTTTTTAGCAATGAAATATTTTGTCGCTAACCATAATTATTTACGAGAAAATTATTTTCGTTGTTAGTAACTAGATTTTGAGATGATTTTTTTCGTCACTAAATTGAGTTTAAATTCAAAACAAATTGGACATTATTCCTTGCCAAGATTTGAATTCTAGACCTTGACCCCCACAGCCATCTTAAAGGCACCCTCCTTGACCACTGAAACACACACGATATTCTGAAATTATTTACAATATCTAATATATAACATATGTAGATATTTTTCGTCGCCATATATACCCATTTGGTGACAAAATTAAATTTTATCTTTCGATTTCGTTGCCATAAATGGTTTTTCTTGTAGTGAGACTCTGACCCACAATTGGTAGGAATTAAAGATGAAGTGAAAAATAGAGTCCGGACTAACTTTGTTGATAAAGAAAATGGTACTTTGATGTTTGGAACTCGACTTTGTGTACTAGATGATGCGACTTTGAAGAGGGAGATTCTTGAGGAGGCTCAAAGTTCAGCTTATACTATGCACCCAGGCAGTACGAAGCTTTATCGTGACTTGCGGGAACATTATTAGTGGACAAGTATGAAACGGGAAATAGTAGGCTTTATTGCAAAGTGTTTACTATGTCAACAAGTTAAGGCAGAACATCAATCTTCAACGGGTTTGTTACAGCCTTTACTTATTCCTAAGTGGAAATGGGATCATATTACCATGGACTTTGTTTCAGGTTCGCCTCACACTCAAAAAGGACATGATTCTAATTGGGTGATTATTGATAAGTTAACTAAATTTGCACATTTTCTACCTATTAAGACTACTTTTAGTCTTGATAAGTTAGCTCAATTGTATGTTGATGAGATTGTTAGACTACATGGTGCACCTATTTCTATTGTTTTAGAAAGAGATTCTAGATTTACTTCTAAATTTTGGCCTAGTTTGCAGCATGCTATATATGGGTACATTATTGAAATTCAGTACTGTTTTCACCCTCAGACGGATGGACAGTCAGAGCATACTATACAAACTCTTGAGGATACGTTGCGAGCTTGTCTGTTGAATTTTCAGGGTAATTGGGATGTGCATCTGCCCCTTATGGAGTTTGCTTATAATAATAGTTACCAAGCTACCATTGAAATGGCACATCACAAAGCCTTCTATGGGATGAGGAGTAGAACTCCAGTATGTTGGGGTGAAGTTGGAGAGAGAAAGCTCGGCTCGAAAATCGTTCAAGTTATAACTAACAAAATGAAAGTGATACAGGATAATCTGAAAATTGCTCAAAGTAGACAAAAGAACTATGCCGATAAAAGAAGAAAGGATTTGGAGTTCGAAAAAGGGGATTATGTATTTTTCCGGGTTTCTCGATGGAAGGGCATAATGAGATTTGGCAAGAAGGGGAAATTGAGTCCTCGGTGACAACTATTAATTATTAATGGAATCCACATTCCTTTTATAGGGATTGATGATATCCTCTTGAGTAAGCTTATAAGTTTCGATTATGTCAAACCTTGCAGGTGGATATTAGTATCCGACATAACGAATAAGTTTAGTGGAAGGTCTCAAGGAGTTTTATAGATTTTGATTAAATAAATTATCAGTAATTTATTTTTAATCAACGGATATTTGTAATCTTAACGTAGAGAGATAAATAAACATTTAATA